>OZ038384.1:82681838-82695493 GCA_964036045.1 Eutreptiella sp. 'Long Island Sound 2002'
CGCGGCCGAGAGGCACCCGTCCGACGCGCCCCCGACGGCGAACGCCAGCACCGCGGCGGCCAAGGGGTGGGTGGACGTGTACTCCAGCGCGGCCGCGTACCTGAGCGCCGTGTCCCACGACATCGCAGGGGCGGCGGTCTGGGCCCGGTCAGGGACAGGCGCAGGCGTCGGGCAGCACGCGCAGCCGCGCGCGCGCGGCTTCTCCCCCACGACGTACACGTCGGTGACGCGGAAGTGCCCCTCCGTCAGCGTGTTGGTCTTGTCCGTCGCCAGCAGCCGCATGCGCGCGAGCGCGTCCAGCGCCCGGCCGCCCGTCTTCACGACGACCTGCCCCTGGGCCGCGCCGGCGATGGCGCAGGCGGTGGCGACCGGGGCGGCGAGGACGAGCGAGCACGGGCACGCCAGGACGAGGATCAGCAGGCCGCTGTGCAGCCACGGGGCCGCGGGCTGGGCGAGCAGGAGCGGGGGGAGCGCCATCACCGCCACGGCCACGCCCAGGATCACGGGGGTGTACAGCCGCGCGAAGCGGTCCACGATGGAGGCGGCGGGGTGCGCCTGCGCCTGGGCCTCGCTCACGGCGTCCTGGATCTGGGCCACGGTGGAGTCGGCCGCGGTGCTCGACGTCCGGAACGTCAGGTACCCGTTCTGCAGGATCGTGCCCCCGCAGAGGGCGTCGCCCGGCGCCTTGCGCCGCGGCGTGGGCTCCCCCGTGACGGCGCTCTCGTCCACCGTCGCGGACCCGGACGCCATCACGCCGTCCAGCGGGATCTGCTCCCCCGCGCGCACCGCCAGCACCGTCCCGACGGGCACGTCCTCCAGCTCCACCGCGCCCCCCCCTTCCCCGGCTCCGCCAGCGCGGCGGTGGACGCGCGCGCCGCGTGCGCCCCCTCCAGCGCCCCGCGGACGGTCCGCATGACCCACTCCTCGAAGGCCTTCGACGCGCGGGACAGGGCCACCACCAGCACCGCGTCCCACACGTCCCCGAGGGCCACGGCGCTGCCCATGGCCACGAGGATCAAGAGGCTGAGGTCGACCCGCCCCACAAAGAGGCCCCGCAGCGCCTCCTGCACCAGCGGGGGGGTCGCCAGCACGAGGTACGTGAACAGAACCGCGCGGGCGACCTCCGGGGGCGCGCCCTGGAGCGTGAGGTAGGCGGCGGCGGCCAGGGTGGCCCCCAGCAGGACGAAGTGCGCGGCGTGGACGGGCTGGAGGCGGGGGGCGGCGTCGGCGGAGGCTTGGTCTCCGTTGTCCTGAATGCTGCACCCCAACTTGTACCGGTTCAAGGCCCCCACCAGGTCGTTGATACTCACGGCGCTTGCGTCGTACCGCACGATCGCCAGGCGGCCGATGCTGTTGACCACGACCTGGCGCACGCCGTCCCGGGGCTGCAGCGTGTCCATCACCAACCGGGTCTCCTGTTCGCAGTGCAGATTGCTGACGCGGATCCGGGCCACTTTGATGCGGGGCCCGGAGGTGGTGCACTGCAGGAGCTCTGCGGACTCGACGTCTTGGGACAGAAGATCAGGGGCGGATGGTGCTACGGCCGCGGTCATGGCCATGGCCCACTGCCGTCTTTTGAGGGTGAAGAAGGTGGCCAAGAGCATCACAGTGCACGCCGCACTGAGGACCCCAAGCTGCCCAGTGCCGGAGATGGAGGAGCAAAAACCGGATCTGCCACCGTGGCCCGGGTGCACGGCTGAATGGGCTGCAGCGGAAGCCGAAGTCTGCTGCATTGTTGGCATCACCACGTGTCCAAGGCCAAACCTTCTCCCCGCTGCCTCTCGTGGGGGATTTGACGACATCACGAAATTGCTGTTGCCTGCGCGGGCCAGGCTGTGCCGGCGAGGTCCAAGGCGTGTCCCCGTTGCCTCTCGCGGGGTACTCGATGACGTGACCAAATTGCTGTTGACTGCTCGGGGCAGGCTGTGCCTGTGAGTTCCAATCTTCTTCATGTCCTCTCGGTGTTGGTGGTGGTGACCCTTTTGCTCGAAAAAATAGACCCTAAGAAAGTGATAGTGAAAGGCGTTTTGTGAACAGCACTTGCCATGCAGCGATTCCTTGTCCCAGTGTCTCATGTTTGCACATTTTGGCGAATTTGACCTTGATTTATCCTTCCACGGAACCAGCCTGGAATTCCGGTTCAGGAGGTCCATACATGACCCAGCCACTCTCCACAGGCTCCAGTGCACACTGATAGCGGTCCCAACACGTTGGAGTGGTGAGACACAGAGGCTAGAGGCTGACTGGGGTAGCAGAGAAGACATGGGGGCGGGGGGAGACCTGACCAGTGCATACAATGGTGGATGCAGCACTGGCACGCGCACTTGTGCTTTACCCCGTGCCACTGGATGAGGGACGCAAGGGTGTTCCCCACCTTCTTGATGGCCCTCTTTAATCCACAGAGTTTACCCACCAATTGGTTGCACACATCCCTGGGGATGGTAACTACCCGCCTCATCCAGGCCGCCCAACAACGAATGTGCCCTTGCACAGCACAGCGTCAACAATCACTGTGCTACCCGGATGCTTTTTGGGGGTGCTGCCATGGTCGGGCCACAATGGCAATAGCCGCCGTGATTGAACTGGACATGGCCGGGGGAACGTGAGTGTTCCACCAGATCAGGTTTCAACTGTATGTGAACTTGCACAAAGAGGATTTGTGACACCAGTTGCCTTACCCAGACACAGACTCAGCAGCAAGACATTGACAAGTGGCAAATCGAGGACAACAAGATGCCTCTGGTTAATCTGGCCCAAAGGGCTCGGAGGAGTCTCTGATGGACGGAGGGAACTTTGAATGCCAAAGGGCAGTCCAAGTGGGCTCAGATTGGCAGTGCAGGACATACGTTATGGGTGCCATTTTCTTTAAGTTGTCAGTAGGACAGGGCTGCACATAACGCAAAGACAAAGGTGATCAGATGCACAGGAGCTGCAATGTGGAGAACAATTAAACGCTGTACAGTATGAACCCTGCCCCCAGCTCTTTCATCAAGAACACAGAAATCAAACGTATCCTAGCTCCCTATTCCACCTGTTTACCAATGCAAACGAAGCACCAAATCATGCGGGCAGACATACTGCTGTGGAACTCTCAGTCCGGCTCACAAGGGTTGTGCCCAGAGTATAACTGTAGACATCCCTGGTACCCTATTTAGAAATTCTAGTGCCGGCACTACATCGCAGGTCAATAACAAACTCCAACCCCTGACCACTTGACCCAGCTTGTGCTCCTTGCTCGCCTTCATGTGGCCTACATTGTATTGACATGCATTGTATGACCCCCCTTCATCTTTACATGGTTTCCGAACAGTTTGTCAACTGTACCTCCTGCGCTGCACGCATTGGCAGCCCAACAATATCATATGGATACCCTTGCTCCACCATGTCCTCTGCCCCAATCGAATGCATCCAGATCATGGGCCAGCTCAACCTGTTGTGAGGGGCTGTTGTGAGATGTGAGATGGCCCGTTCAGCATCACGTGATGTCAATTGCACATACCATGTGCTGGGGCTGAGGAACGCACTCCCTAAAGACATGTCCCCACGGGCAAAGCATCGGTGTCTGGCCTTGCGGTCCATAGGAAAGGTATGAATGTCTCCGTCTGCACTGTGAAGTGACCCCCCAATTGGATTCACAAGAGTGAGGTGAAGTGTCACACAAGGGTGTGGCGATTAGCAATCGCACTACAAATATTGCTAGGAACGTAAGTAGCTGACTCAGGTCATTGACAGTGGAAGATGCCATATTATATTCCGTGAGTGTACGTAATTGCGGAGACTGTCCCGTGTTGTTGCAGAATTGCTGCAGCTTCGCCAAAAAAGCATTAAATGCTTTGTGCTGCAACATACTGTGATGCTTGGCATTGCTACGTTGTTTGTATACTTTGTTGTTGCAGGCTTTTTTGTTCCTTTTTGCCATGATGGGCTGAAACACGAACTTGCGCACTCTACACACCGAACTGGCATGTAGGCGTCAGAGCTGGCGCGGTGCAACACAGGCTGCACTGGCGGTATCAATTTGGCGGCCCAGCTTGTGGCTTGGGGCTTGGGGGGAGCACCTGATGTTGTGCGCGTGCAATGCGGCTATTGGGCTGTAAAGCTGTGTGCGTCGTTGCCGTTTATTCCTCACATGTGGAGGTCTTCGTGAGTGTTGGCTGAGGACCCCCGGTTCGGCTGCCGCGGGACCATCCATGTCCACATCCACAGGTAGTCCGGGGGGACCACCCCGTGGGTCGGGCATCAGGCGGTGTCTATCGCCCGGTGGTTTCCCTCGTGACTAAGGCGGTGGCGGTGGTGTGTCCATTGTCTCCCACCCCAAGAATCCCCAAGGCAAGTAAGTGATGCCTCACCCATTCAAGAGTGATGCTGCATGCCAGCACAAGCAGAGCAAGGCAAAACGCTAAGCAAGAGGCATTGGCGCACCAAGGCCAAGTTCTTGCACTGTGTGCGCACTGCGTGCATGCTGCGGACGCAGAGGCCGGGATACTCACCCAAGAATACCTGTCACCTGTCTAGCAGCAAGGCGAAGCAGCAAAGCCCACATGAGAACAATGAAAATGCCTTCAAGGGCCTTCAAGGGCGCCAAACATCCACATGCAGAACTACGCATCTACACATGCATAGGTTCATCAATGTGTAATTGTGCCTTGCCATTTGTGTTTTGGGAGCTGATCTTGGCGAGCATCCTCAAAACTTTCAAACATGATTTCCTTCAATGCTTTCCATCTCTTGTCTTGCGTGGTGCACCTTGACAATTCAAATATGCCATATCCTAAATGCTTAGGAAGCTAAAAAAACCCTGGTACGGAACCAAAAACTTGTGAAAAGGGGCCGAAACTAGGGTTCGAGTATTTGTCGACATCCAAAACTTCGCACTGCGTGCATGGCATTCCCCAAGCTGTCGTGTTGTGGCTGCTTGTTGTGTCGCGGGTCTGTTTGGTGTTGTTGCTGCTGCGGCCGTTCCGAAACGTGCTGGCAGCCAGTCCAACCAGTCCTAGCCCTCACAGCCCTCACAACCTGCCCCACACGTACAAAACGTCGGGCTGCACCCCTGTGCCTCTATCTCCGTGTCCCATGTTGTTCAACCATTTGCCTTGTACCACATCCCATCATAGTGCCTTGACCGCAAGATACCTTGGTATTCCCAAAAGTAGCCGCATCCACAAGACGCCGCTGGACAGTAGGTCTAGGGTCATATACACCTTCCTAAAAATTCAAGCAGTACATGGGACAAGCAATTTGCATTTTACACTGTTCTCTACTTTTTCCACACCACCCCTCTACACCATGCTCATCCTCAAGCTTATCGACGCTCGCCCCCGAAGGATCCATTGTACAAAGCGATGGTGTCAACAGTGTTCAACCCCCCCAACCCCAGGCAACTATTCCAAATGGCCATGGAATGGTCCTTTCCCCCCCTCCCGACTTCCTGTGCCCTGATCATTTTTGAGGCATGCCTCATGCGGCAAGGGCCCAACAACTTTGCACTGCGAGTCCTCAGACGGGCCAGGCACGGACGCTCCGATGGCACGGGGGCCCATGGCGTACGGAGACGTGCAGGACACAGGGCGAGGGAAGGCGCGCAGACACTACCACAGGAAAGGCCTCGTCAGGGGTACCATGGGCGCCTTTCGGCTCCGCAGCAGTGAATGATGGTCATGTGTTGAGGTCGTGCAGAGAACACAGTGTCACCGTCGGCCGACACAGCGTTTCATCTTCGATTTCCGCCCATCCCCCCCCTCCCACCCCAACCCCCGCAGTTCCAAAATGGGCACATTGTCACAGTTGCAGCACTCCCTCCCGCCCAGGGAAGTATTTGGAGGGTAAGGTAAGGTAAGGTAAGTTGCTCGGGCGATCTCCGAACTCCAGCGTATCAGTGATCCCTACCTGTCCCTCGCAGCATCCCTTCCGGCTCGCGGGGTCACCGACACCCTAGCGCCTAGGACACTGCGTTCCGCCCCCACCGGGGTTCGAACCGACGCTGCATCCCTTCCGGCTCGCGGGGCCACTGGCACCCTAGCGCCTAGGACAATGCGTTTGGCCTCCACCGGGATTCGAACCGAGCACCTTTAGTTCAGGCGTCACGTGCATGACCGCTGAACTACGAGACCTTGTCGAAGTATTTGGAGGGGGGGGGTATGGGAGGGGGGGGGGGATGGGACCCAATGTTTGTGTACCAAAAATGGCCCAACCAGATTTTTCCCGATTGTAAATTCTACTGCCTTTGGCAAGGCACCTCGAAGAGAGAGAACAATTGATTTTGAAAAAATTTTCACGTGACACCAAAAAATCCAAACAACAGTAATTTTGGGGCCATGGCGCGGGCTACACGGGCCTAGCGGCGACATCGGGGGATCATTTTATGTCCAAAAAATGATCATTTTACAGGGGGTTGGACATCTGATACCACAACCTGGGGTATCTGGAACGAACGACCCCCCCCCAAAAGGGGGGATATACGGCGCCCACGCCTGCGCTTGATCTAACAACCCTCTTCGAGGTGATTTCGTTGTTTCCCACGATGGTCACTGTGGTCTGGGGCCGGGGGTTACCCCAGCCTTGTGAGGCGCAGTGCAGAAGACGTGGGCCCAATGGGAGTCCGGGGATCAGGGGAGGTCAACAGGAGCCGAATGGGGCCACGGCCGTTCTAATACTTCCCTGTCCCTCCCTCCCCAAGGGCCACGTGGCCCAATACTGAAAGGTACCGTGCATCGAATGGGTTAGAGCCCCTGAGGATGATACAGCCAAGGCACAGGGGATGGGGGCAGGGCGTCGAAAGAGGTCACAGATGTACCGGTCCCCCACAGGGCTCGTGCTGTGGGCAGTGGGAAGTGGGGCCAAACAGTCGAGCGTGCGGCAGGTTGACGAGGCAGGAAACGCTCCTGGACAGACTTGCCTGCTCCCTCTGCGGGCTTTGCCCACAATCAGCAATGCGGATGCGGTGCTTGACGCTGCCCGGGGTTGGGTTGGTGCATAGTCTTGCCCCAGCTTCAACGGCATTTGTAACCGACAGTAACCGCCCCCAACCGCTTTGGCAACCCCCTGTCTCTCCTCCAACCGCCCGTCTGACCGCTTCTGGGGCCACCTCCGAGGTCCCCTTCCCTTCTGATGCACCCCTGCCAACCCCCCACAACCCAACACCCCCACCCCGCGACGAGGGCACTGCTTATGACAGAGTGCAAGCACACGGCAGCGCAGGAAGCAGGAAAACATGGCTTGCCAGTGGCCCTATGGGGCCTTTCTGTTGGAAGGAGCAGTGAGCGTTTGCCCGGGGGGGGGGGGGTTGGGTTGGGTTGGGTCAAGGCCTCATCCGGACCTCCGGGACCACGGACATCGCCCTTCCCTGCGCGTCACAACTGGTCCGGCGGGTTCACGGTTGTCCGGTCTCAAGGCCTACCGGACTGATGACCGCCCCCGTACCCCGCGGTGGCACACGCAGGAGGGAGATGCCGCCGTGCCTGTGTGTGTGGGGCGCGCGTGCTGCCTGGGGAAGTGTGTCGCCTGGTGCTCCAGGCCCCGGTGGGGAGGCTGGAGGAGCCTGACACTGAGCCCACCGGGGGAGTTGTCGGCCTGGACACGCCACCTCCAGGTCTACCGACATGCCGCTGGTCGCCCACTACTGCCGATGGCAGGGGGTGGCCATGCTCCACACACGACTGGGGGCGGTCCGCACTCCCTGATTGCACTGGCACGGGTGGTGCTGCTCTAGGCTGGACCAGCCTCCCACGGTGACGGGGCGGGCGGTTGGAGGGGCCCCGGGGCGCACCGAGCGCTTCCCTGCCCCGGGGTCCACCCGGGCCAGAGGTCCGGGCGGCGGTGCAACTGTCCTCGTAAACGGGGGGGCCCGGAGGGCACACCACCCGAGTGACCGCTCCTTTGCCCGGGGGGGGGGGGATTTGGGGCGTTGTACGCTGCAGGGAGGACCCCGCCTCCCCTTTGGATTCTGGCGAACAGGGCTCTCCCGGGCTTTTGGGAGGACGCTCGGTGTATCCTTCCAATGGCAGCAACCAGCCGTACCCATGCAGGACGGGAGAGGCTTCATCACAGGGGGCGCCGGGTGGGCACGGGGTGGGCGACTGTGACCGCCCCACTGGATTCGTTCCGAAAACGGTTCTGCACCCCATAACTCTGCCCCCCCCCCCCCCCCCCCCAAAAAGGATCAGCAAACAGGTCATGCAGCCTTGGCCCTAACCCTAGTACTGACCCTAGTCCAGTATTCCATCGCTAACCCTAGTCTAGTGTTCCGTGTTCCTCTCGTATCAATATTGCGCAGTTTTGACGCTGTTTGAAAAGGGGGTGACAACATTTCGGCGAAGCGTACAATGATTGTACAATTGTGCAGGATGGTGATGCAGCCTGCGGTTGGGTTGGTGCATAGTCTTGCCCCAGCTTCAACGGCATTTGCAACCGACAGTAACCGCCCCCAACTGCTTTGGCAACCCCCCGTCTCTCCTCCAACCGCCCGTCTGACCGCTTCTGGGGCCGCCTCCCAGGTCCCTTCCCTAACCTTGGTACTGAGGCCTCTACTCCATTGCCAAACCGGGTCTAGCATTCCGGCAGTATCAATGGCGCGCCTTAACCCTCACCCCAGTGCTACTCCCTCCGAAATTGCAACGGACGGCGGACTGATTGGGGCTTGCATTGTCATCTGTGGGGTCGGATCCACTCCCATCAAAATCCCTATAATCAGAGTCGATGCGATGATACATCTCACACAAACACTCCCACGCCGGACGTCCCACTCATGGCAGACGTGCGTTGCCCAGTGCCCAGGGGGCGCCGGCTGCGTGTTCGGTCGGAGCGGCGGGCAAGTCGGGGACGCGGCCCCGCTTGATCCCCGCCCGGCTGGCGTGCGTCGCTACTGTACAGGGGGGGCAGTGCAACCTCTTGGAAACCCCATCCGCCAGTCCGTCCATTCTGGCTGCCGCATGGCCCCCCCCGTTGTGCGTGCATTCTACCCCCTCCCCCACCCCCCAGCGTACCCCCCGGGCAGTGCTTTGCGAGAAGGAGAGTGGCGTGGCGCCCTGCTTGTTGTTGTCTGACCCAGACCCTGAGGGCCACGAGTGGGAAGGACCGAACAGTGCCATCAACGGTGATGGCTCTGATACCCCTTCTGAAAATGGCTCCGAGGGCCCTTCCCGTGGTGATTCTCAAGGGCCACGGGGTTCAGAAAGCGCATCAGAGGACAGTGACTCAGCCCCCCCACTATCATCGCCCGGCTTTGGTTGACGCCGCCTGCCACATGTGGCACCAACCGCTGTTGCTCAATGGCCCTCCCGAGCGGGGCACGTGTCCCGCACCTCTTGACTCGACCACCGCAGCCTGCGGCTCGGCTCTCCCCAGAAGATCTCTTGGGAGCCCTGCATTCAATCCCGGGGGCCCCCGGGGCGGCCCTCAATGAATCAACCAAATGAACAAAACTGCGGTTGTGTAAGGGTTGTGTAAAGGTTGTGCAAGGGTTGTGTAAGGGTTGTGTAAGGGTTGTGAAAGGGTTGTGAAAGGGTTGTGTAAGGATTGTGTAAGGGTTGTGTAAGGGTTGTGTAAGGGTTGTGTAACCTAACCCAGCCTATGCCCAGCTACTGTCTCCCCGACGGCAAGTGCCAGCTCCAGTGGCACTTGTAACCGACAGTAACCGGCCCCAACCGCTTCAGCAACCTCTCCCAACCGCCTGTCTAACCGCTTCTGGGGCCGCCTCTGAGGTCCCTTCCCTTCTAATGCATCCCTGCCCCCCACCCCACCCCTTTCAGCCTTCATGGCAACACACCCTCACCCCCTGCCCCGCACTGGCTTCGCGATGCAGCTTTGCCGGAAATGTGCACATATGTAGACCAAACCCCTCCCGTGTTCGTCACCGGCACCCCGGGGCCGGGCTCCGCGGAGGTCCATCAACGCGTGCCGCATGTCGCGGCAAGGCCGGCACTATCTCGGGGTGTTCGTGGTGGGCATGGCACAGGTGATGGTGATGACCCCCCCCTCCAGGAACTCCAGGATGTTCTCCTGCAGCATGCTGTAGATGCTGGAGTCCATCGGGGGGGACGTCCCGAAGTCCAGCTCAATCTTTTCGCACAGCAGCTCCAAAGAGACTTCCAACATCCCTGCAGACCGCAGAGAAGGTGCAGCGATGGGATTGAAGCCCGGCCCATACGCGGGAGGCCCAATCGGCGCGCTTACTGCGTGCCGCAGGGAAAGGGCGATCAGCTGGGGGGTAATTAGCACCGCATCAATTTCCCTCAATTTTGGGTGAAGGAAGTTGGTCAAGCGGGGGAAAAGGCAAGGCCCAAGACTCAAAACGGACAGAAATGGTGCGCTGACCACTCCCCATTCAAAAGTCCGGTTCACAAAGGGCACCATTTCCCCTGTTCCACGATAATGACCCGAACTGCGCTCCGCAGGCGCCGCAGCAGTGCACTTCAAAAAAGTAGTGGGGCAGACAACACCGCAACAGAAGTGTGAGTGCGGCGGGACTTGGAGCCGGCGCTCGGTCGGACAGCGGGAACACGCGGGATAAGGGGAGCAAAGCCGTCCCCGATCGCTCCTGAAGACCCCAAAGTCTCGGGATCGATGCCGAGGGTCGACGCCGTGCGCGTGTGTCGTCGGCTGGTCGTCACAAACAGGGGTCATGCCCTGACGTACACTCCAACCGCCGTCGGCCTTGGGCGGCCTCAGTGAAGAAGAAGACGAGAAGTGATCACGTCAAACACAATCAAAAAAATAAAGCAAAACAATGAAAATAAACAAAAATACATGAAATAAACGAAAAAACAAACGTTGAAAAATAAATCAAACAAATAAAAAAACAGCCAAAGTGAATGTAATAAAAACAAATGAAACAAATGAAATAAAACAAAACGAAGGTTGAAAAAAATCAAATCAATAAAATACAATAAATAAAACAAAATGAATGGAACAAAATGAAAATATAAAACAAAAACAGAAAGAAGAAGGTGAAAAAAAAAGAAAGACATCGACACGGTTACCCTGCCCCTGTTGTGCAGCCAACCACCGCCACGTCACACCCGAAGGGTCCGCTCCAGAGTCAGGGCGGGGCGCTGGGGCTCTGGACCCCCACAGAGTCCCAACCTGAGCCCATGCGGCCATAAGGGAGGCGGGCTTTCGGGGCGGGGGTCGATAGACCCCTCTGGCTAGACCCCCTCCCCCCAAAAAGGGGGCTCAATTGACGACCCCCCAAAATCCTACCGAGACTGACCCCCGGGCCACGGAGGTGACCCGGACCCGAAATTCGGCAAAAAATGAAAATGGGATGTTTGGAATCAGCGCGTTGAGGGGGTTCAGAAAAGTCATCATTTGCCATATATTTTAGTGGAATTTTTTTTGACCATTCTCAATGCTCAAAAATTTTTTGGCGCCTTCGGCGCCAGTGTTCATAATAACTGATAAACGGTGAGCACTTTTCCCAAAACCCCCCCCCCCGCCCCGTTTTGGGGGGCTCTACCGACGCCCCCCCCCCCCCCCCCCCCCCCCAGGAGTTGAAACCCCGACCTCCCCATCACGACGCCAATCCCCGCGGCAGACAGCAGGGCGAGGCACAGGGGGACCACAACCTTCAGGCTTCCACACGGCCTCCGCGACAACGTCCGCCTCGCACGACAGCTCGACCTGAAGGGGCGAGGACAGGCCATGTGCGGCCGTCGCCCGCGCCCGGACGTGCACCACGCCCCAGGCCACTGCCACCCCGCACCCGCGCCAGGGCGCGCCGGCCGCCAGTGCCCTGAACATATCAATGTTGTGCGGAAGACTGATGCTATTGGGCGATTTTTCTCTGCGGATTTCAGTTTTGCGGACCTGTTTTTTGTTGAGTGAGTAAAACCTTCTTTTATTTTTGCGGGTCGTTTCTGCGTTTGGCCTCGGATACGTTTCATTTGTTCTGGTGCCACTAGTCAATCCCTGGGGCAGGGACCCACAAATGCCTTTTGCGATTTCTGTGCGGGTTTTCATTTTTGCGAAGGGCGCGGCTGAGAATTAATATTTTCGTGCGTTTGTTTCCGTCGTGCGTTGCGTACACCAACGCCTTGTGCCAGGGATCCATGACTTTTGCAAATAATCAACAGCGGCACGGCACAATCCGCCGGGGGGGGGTGTGGGGGGGTTCCTCCAGAAACGATTGTTTTCACAGCGTCCCCGTTGTTCGTGGGATACAGGGTCGGAGCACAGCTCCAATGCTGCACAGCCTTGACACAGTGACAGCCGCGCGGTAAACAAGAGAACGGTGAAGAATGACGAGGTTGAGTGTTCAGAGCTTGTTCCTCAATCACAACTTGTGCCCCAATGCGGGGGCATCTGTGCATGTGCGCCGCCGACGACAGCGATCAAGAAACGGACACCGATCAGCAAAGAGGACGACGACAACAACAACGACACCAACAAAAACGCAGCAGGCGCGCGCACCCGGGTCACCCCCTGGCACAACACAGCGCGCGTGCACGCGTCACCCCTGGCACAACACAGCGCGTGTGCACACGTCACCCCCTGGCACAACACAGCGCGCGTGCACGCGCCACCCCCTGGCACAACACAGCGCGCGTGCACACGTCACCCCCTGGCACAACACAGCGCGCGTGCACGCGTCACCCCCTGGCACAACACAGCGCGCGTGCACGCGTCACCCCCTGGCACAACACAGCGCGCGTGCACACGTGACCCCCTGGCACAACACAGCGCGCGTGCACGCGTCACCCCCTGGCACAACACAGCGCGCGTGCACGCGTCACCCCCTGGCACAACACAGCGCGCGTGCACACGTCACCCCCTGGCACAACACAGCGCGCGTGCACGCGTCACCCCCTGGCACAACACAGCGCGCGTGCACGCGTCACCCCCTGGCACAACACAGCGCGCGTGCACACGCCACCCCCTGGCACAACACAGCGCGCGTGCACGCGCCACCCCCTGGCACAACACAGCGCGCGTGCACGCGCCATCCCCTGGCACAACACAGCGCGCGTGCACACGCCACCCCCTGGCACAACACAGCGCGCGTGCACGCGCCACCCCCTGGCACAACACAGCGCGTGTGCACACGCCACCCCCTGGCACAACACAGCGCGCGTGCACACGCCACCCCCTGGCACAACACAGCGCGCGTGCACGCGCCACCCCCTGGCACAACACAGCGCGTGTGCACACGCCACCCCCTGGCACAACACAACGCACGTGCACACGTCACCCCCTGGCACAACACAGCGCGCGTGCACGCGCCACCCCCCGGCACAACAGAGCAATCGGCCGCACGAAGCAACACCGGCCGTCCGTGCGGGGCCCGCCCCCCCCCCCCCCCCTCCACGGCACTGCGGGCGCCAGACCTGACTGACGCGCGTCGACTGCCGGACCGCCATCCAGTTATGCGTCACCTCTGCGCAGCGAACGGAGGGTCGGAGCGCAAGTCCGTCGAGACATGCCACACGAGCGGGACCGGGGCACGATGGCGTACGGGTGGTGCACGGCGGGCGGAGGCATACCGATGGTGCAGGCCGTGTCCGGGGACGTCACCCAATGCAACTTGATGAGGAAATTGATGTCCGTCTCGGTCTTGTCCTGGGCACACGCGCGAGGGGGGGCTCGCCCGGGGAATCGCTCGAAGGGAGGGGGGCTAGCCCCCCTCCCCAGGGCTCCGTTTGAGGCGGGGGCATGGGTGGGGG
>OZ038384.1:82695693-82736533 GCA_964036045.1 Eutreptiella sp. 'Long Island Sound 2002'
CCTCATCAGATGTTCCCAACGGCACATTTCGTTGTTTCCCGCGATGGTCCCTTTGGTCTTGGGGGGGGGGGGCGCAGGGGGGGGGGGTACCCCCCCCCCTCCTCCTGCGGTACACGGCCGGTCCAATACTCCCCTGGGCCGCCTCAGCCACTCCCAGGCATTGGCTCTCTTACAGACCTCCTAAGTCTCCGGCACCGAAGTCACCGGCCCATTCCATGGCCTTGTAAAAAACTGTAAAAAACTGTAAAAAAACTGTAAAAAAAACTTGTAAACAACTGCACAAGGGGTTGTGGGATGCATCCTGTCATTGCCTGATCGTTGCTAAATGGCTTGTGATATTTCCTCGCGGCTTTTGTCAACTTTTCTTTGGGCCTTTCAATGGTTTGATACACTCAGTACATAACAAACCACACGTCAGCACAGCAGTAACGAGTAACACAGCCCCTGCATGCCCCTTGTTGTTTCACTTTTCTTATTGTAAATTGCCAGTCACCGCAGTCACCGAGTGCAAAAAACTCCCCAACCACCAATCACCAAAGGTCACCGAAATCCCGGCTACTTAGGAGCCCTGCTCTTAGCTCGCACCTGAACCGGCCCTCGGGGGCCATTCCCAACGTGTGCCCCTCGTTGACCACCGCCGCGCGGTGCGGGAGGCACACCCAACGGCCGAACGGGGCCCGGCGGAGGAGGGGGGGGGGGGGGGCATGGGATGAGGAACAGACCGATTGCTGGCGTTCTCGGGGCCCAGGTACTGCTTGATGAGGGCCTGCTGGATGCAGCGGCACCACTGCGGAGAGGGCGGTGCGGGAGGTGGCAGGCCCCACAGGAAGTCACCCCTTCCGCAGCCCATGGGAGGGCGACACGACGCGCGCGCGCGCGCCAGAGCCGCTCGGGCACAGTCTAGGGCCGCTGGGGGACTGCGGCGTTGTGCATTGGACCGTTGTGGAGGGTCTAGCGCACGATGCGCATGCGACCTTCGCTCTCGTGTCTTGATCGGAGGGTCTACCGCACGATGCGCATGCGACCTTCGCTCTCGTGTCTTGATCGGAGGGTCTACCGCACGATGCGCATGCGACCTTCGCTCTCGTGTCTTGATCGGAGGGTCTACCGCACGATGCGCATGCGACCTTCGCTCTCGTGTCTTGATCGGAGGGTATACCGCAGGATGCGCATGCGACCTTCGCTCTCGTGTCTTGATCGGAGGGTCTACCGCACGATGCGCATGCGACCTTCGCTCTCGTGTCTTGATCGGAGGGTCTACCGCACGATGCGCATGCGACCCTCGCTCTCGTGTCTTGATCGGAGGGTCTACCGCACGATGCGCATGCGACCTTCGCTCTCGATCGGAGGCGGGGACGTGTGCCGGTCGCGGGTTGTGATGCCCGCAACACGCGCTGCAACGCCTCATCTCACAGCGGCCAGGGCCAGGTGTGCCCCCCCCCCAAAAGAAACCATCCCCGCGGGGGACGGCGCCCCCCGGGACATCGTCACGGGGGTGCCGGGGGGGCGGGCCCTCCCAGGCCGTCCCCAGCGTCCCCACTCCCCACCCCCCAGTGGCTGGAAGTAGGGCGTGGGGGACTTCATTTCCGGGGGCCGCGGGGGTCCAGGCCACTTTCCGGACCTCCCCCTTCCCCCTCAAAACGGCTCCTGTTACCACGGCCCTTGCGGATGCCGGGAAAAGCGGGGGGGGGGGGCGTTGGCATGACGCCGGGTTGTGTTGGGGGGACCCCCCCCCCCCCGGACCCTGAGTTGTTAGAGGCGCCGAAGGCGCCGAAGAAATTTTTTGGCCTCAACTGACTTGCGCCGAAGGCGGCAGAGAAAATTTTGATTGGCTGAAGAAGCCGAAGCCCCATTATTGGTGTCAGGTCACAGATCTTGGGTCCCCATACCCATCTTGTATTTGTGTTGGGACCTCATCCTAGGGCTTGAGCGCCTTTTGTTTTGTTGCCGTTTATAGTATCATTAATTTCTGGTTTTTTCTTGCTTGTGTGCCCTGATGCCTACAGTAAATCTCAGGGCCCACGTTGAGTTGTATCCTGCCTGGAGAAAAATTTGCCCAATCACTTGGGGGGGGGGGTCCGAGGGGCGGTGGGGGGGGGGGTGCTAGACCCCCCTACCAGGAGATGCTGAGTTGTTAAGCAAAACTCTGGGGGGGGGGGGGGGGGTACTGGCTGGGCCCATGGCGTGCCCCACAGGCCCCGCACCGCAGGCGCCGCACCTGGTCCGGGGTCCAGTCCGGGACGATGCACCCCGAAGCTCTGCTCTCGGGGGACAGCAGCGAGGGGGCCTCTGCGGAGGAGGACGCCAGCTGCGCCGCGAGGGGCGGGACGGCCGGGGCGGCCGCCGCGAGGAGGTTGGAGCGGGGGGCGTGGCTCTTGTCGTGCCGGTCCTTGACTCGGGGGGTGCCTGCGGGACGAGGAGGCGGTGGGCGGCAGCGGAGGGAGGGGGCCCCTGTCTGCACGGCGCTCCATTGCGCTCAGCCTGCGCGGCAGCGCCGGCCCAGGGAACCACAATTCTGAGTCTCGGTAAGAACGGCCCCTCAGTAAGGAGGAGACCCGTCTTCCCCGGTTCATTTTTATGGCTGCCAACAAATCCCTGAGGCTTTGGGGTAGGTTTTGCTCTTCCCTGGAAGCCGCTTGATGGCTGCAGTTATCACCGGGAGGGGCCGGCACACCCACCCCGCGCGCGCAGCCCGGCCACTACCGGTGGTCAAACACCGGGGCACCATCCCACGATGCACCCCCCATGTGACAGTCTGTCTGGTTGTTGTTCCTTTACGGGGCCCTGGACAGTCACCCGTTCTTCCCTTCGCATGTTGCGTCGGGTCGCTGCGTTCTGTCAGCCGCTGCGGCCGGTGCTCCTGCTGGTGTCGTTTCCGCGTTCGCGGAGCCCAGTGGTTGGCGTACCGGGGCTGTGCGGGATGTGGCGGGATGTGCCGTTTGCGCGTCACCTGTGCCCAATAATTGGCGTATTGAGGATGTGCTGGTTGTTGCCGGGGTCGTTTGACTGTTTTTGCTGTCCACGCGCCTCTGTCCACAGGCCGTCCATAGCCTGCCTCGCTGTGTTTGTGTGTGCGTGAGGCCCAGGTGCCCTGTTTCTCCACGCGCTGTCCCGGCCGTCCACCATATGTCCTTTTCCCCCTCACGGCTGGTCTGCCCCTGATGGGCTCCCGCTCCTGTTGCACAAACAGCCCATCTGGGCTGCGGGAGACACCCAACAACAACAGGAATCCAGTGCCCACACCCCCTCACGTTCAGAGAGCACACCTGCAGCAAAGGGCCACAGCAGCACGTGTGCAAGGCCTCCTTAGTGCCTGCTACAGTCCCTCTGGGTCCCCACATGCACCCAAAGTGTGCACCGCGCGCGCACCCGGTGGCGCCCTCTCAGATACCCCAACGGATGCGACGGCAGCAAGCGACTGCACCGTGCCGCACGGCAACGGTGCTCACCCGACTCACGATCCCCCAATGCAGCCCCCCCCCCCCCCCCGTACGGAGTCTTTTTGAGTTGCTGTCTGGTTGGGACAGGCAGACGTGCAAGATCAAAACAAGAGCCTCATCAGTGGTACCATAGGCGCCTTTCGGTCTGGTAAGAGAAGTGCAGCGAGAAGCGGCAGTCGCTCACCACGTACTGGAACGTGACTGATGTCGACTTGACCTACAGAGATCACAGTGTCAGATGACACCGCGACTCTATCTTATGAAACAGTCACTCTGAGCAGGCACTTTGGCACTACTGTAAAGATACAACCCTCTACTGTCGCAGCGGTAGTATTTATCTCGCCAAGCTGACAATAGACAAACAAGCAAAACTCTGATATATGTCACATGCCATGCTGATTCCGTGGATCACCTAAACACCCCCCCCCCCCCCCCGGTCATCTGCCTTCTTTCAGCATGTCCTGGAAGCTTGACAGCACAGTAAAATCTGTATCCCATGGTGCACATACCGCTGGGCACTGACCCTCGTGCGGGGCATGCCAGGACACGTACATGCCATCATGCCAATAAGCCTCCCTTTGGAGCCAGGCTTTTAGCAATTCAATTGTGTGACTGGGTGTCAACGGCAGATTTCGTGCCTGCACTACAGCCCAAGAAATGGTTGCATCAACACACCAGGGGCACCTGCTGCATACCCTGTGGATAGCACCTTTCATTGCACGTAAAACAGTGGCAGACTTATGGTCGCATAAATAGGCTAACTGCATCCATGCACTGATGCTAAGCAGCAAACAGGCCCAAGAAAAATTGAAGGGCAGTGAATTGACTAAGGAGCCGGTGAATATATTGGACAGGTGTCCTGTGCTGACCGCCCATGGGCTGTGCAAAGACGGTCCCCATTTGAGGTGCCAATCATTATTTAGTGCCAAAGGGGTTGAGAAACATACCACAGAAGTCCCAACATAAATGGTAACTCCCAGGATGCGTAGACTCTCGCCCATGCAACTGGCATCGCACACATCGCCCCTGCTAAGGCAGTCACAGTGGACAGGCAAACTCCAACATTCAGACAGGGCGTTGCAGACCCGGGCCATTTCAAATTTCGCCGACGGCCCTTTGGCTGCCACGTTGACGTTGTCACGAAACTGCGACAGGGACACTTTGTGGCCAGCTGGCGTCTCCCATGTGGGAAATTCCCCTTGCACGCTCAGTTTTCCAAATCGTTTCATGATTTCGGTGCCTTGTTTTAGTGCCCACAGACTGTGCAGGTCTGCGCACTGCGCTGAAAATGACCCGCCCATCGGGATGGCATCGCACCGGCGCCACATTGCACCCGCACACCAAACTTGGTTGTCCTCAATCAAGGAAAACTGTACAAGCTGTGTAAGCTCCTCGTGCGACAGATGCCAAAATGCAGATGAAGCTGCCCGACCTGCACGGTCAAGGTCTTTGCAGTCGCGATGAATACTCCATATAATGGTGTGTGCACCCCAACGCCTCTTATGATATAAAAACTGGGATGCTTCCTTCAATTCCTGAACTGTCACATGGGGTTTAATCCTGTTGAACTGCTCTTTGCAGTCTGCCTCGCCAATACACGTGGCGCCCCACTCACTCAGCGTGCGAACCCAGGGTGCAATGTCTGTTACACGCAACACTAAGATCGAAGCAGTGATGGAATCACGCAATGCGCGCAAAAAACATGTAAACGCCCGCGCTGCAATGCGCAGTGTGTGACGACTGACGAAGGGACGACTGGCAGCGGCAATTGGCCTCCACAGCATAGTATCGCGGCCCAGGGCCTTAGCCTTACCCAGTAGGTACATCAGTGCAACTCTGGCATGTGCCCCTCCTTTCCACCCACCGGCAGAGACACGATTCTTCAGTCTGCGCTTCACCTGGTCCGGTGTTTCTGTCACTCTAACATACCCTTCATCTGTCACGAATTTTACATGCTGATCCCAGGCCCACTGCCTACAAAAAGCCCACATGGCAGAGGAATGCTTATCTACGATTCGAACATACGCCACAGAACAAAGTGCGTCAACTGATTCCCGAATGGAGCGGAGTGTGTCACCGGACTCAGTAAACATGGCACGCGGTATGGTCTTGGTGGGGTCTGGTATGTGTGTGTGTAGTGCAGACGCAAGACGCTCTAAGTCACTGATACAGTCAGCCCTCGATTTCTGGCCGTGCTGTGGAATGGGGTCGCCTGACCGAATAACGGCACCCTGATGTTGCAGGCTGACAGGTAACAGGGCAAAATGCCCATCCAACATGGTGATCTCACCCAAGGCTTCCCACAATGGCCTGTGTGCATTATCACAACAGCACTCTGGTCTTGTTGTGTCCCACGCTGCTTTGTTTTGATGTTTCTCTACCACCTTACGCAGTGTGTGTGGCACTGTTCTAACTACTCGGATTGAGGCCTGCACAGCTTGGCGTTGCCAGCGCGGTACAGACATGTTCTTAACCATTCCCCTGACAACAGCATTCACTGCCCCCCCCCCCCCCCCGCGTGACACTCCGTCCGTTGTTGGTGTCCTTCCGGGGCCCGGGACAGTCGCCCGCTCTTCCCCCCGCAGAGCGCGTCGGGGCACCGGTGTCCACTGAGCCGTGGGGCCGGTGCGTGTCGCCTCCGGTGTCCGTGCGCGGGGCCCAGTACTTGGTCTGCAGCGGCTGCGGCGGGTGCTGCGGGGGCCGCGTGTTCCTTCCGGGGCCCGTCGCCCGCTCTCCCCCGCACGACGTGTGCCGGGGGCATCGGGGCTTGTTGGGCCGTCGGGTTGTGCGTCCGTTTGGCGTGTGGGTGGGGGCCAGTGGTTTGGTGTGCCGGGGCCGCTGTCGGTGCTGTGGGGGTCTTTGCTCTGTAAGTGGGGCCCAGACCCGAGCCTCGCGCTGTGAGCCACCCCTTCGGCAGCCCCCCTTCCCGGGGATGCATTAGAAGGAAAGGCAACTCAGAGGCGGCCCCAGAAGCGGTTAGACAGGCGGTCGGAGGAGGTTGCCAAAGCGGTTGGGGGCGGTTACTGTCGGTTACAAATACCATTGAGGCTGGCACTTGGCGTCAGGGAGACAATGGCTGGGCATAGGCTGGGCGCCCTGGGGGGGGTCCCCTCCTGCCCTTCCACTGCATCCCTGCCCCCCTCCCCCCAAAAAAACATATTTCGCAGGGAACGACAACCAACCAACGCTCCGTTCCGTTTGCGCCCCTGCCACGAAGCTTGTTGGGCGGGGCTGAGCTCACGGGTGGGGGGCTGGGGGGGGCTCAAAAGGTCGGGTGGGGACCTGCCACCGTGCTCCAGCCGCGCCTGCCTTCACACGGCCTTCATCGCCATCTCAGTTCCATTCGTGTGCGACTGGCCATCGAATGTCCCATCGACCCATCGCGCTGCTCCCTAACCTCCCCTCTGGGCTAGGGCTAGAGGTGTGGGCTGCTTGGTTCAGGAGTTTATTGCCGGGTCACGTTGCACTACGGTTGGTCGTTGGTGGGGGTTGGCGGTTGGCGGTTGGCGGTGGTCCCTGGGGGCTGTCCTTAAGGGCTGACCTTAACAAAAAAAGAGGGGGGGGGGGGCTTGTTGAGCGCTGGCAGTTGGGCCGGTTACCACCGACCCAGAGGGCCGTCTCTCATGAAAGAGAGACGGGCAGGGCGGTCCTTAACGGAAAAAAAAAACTGTTCCGGTACATGGTTTTTTCAAAAACGACCGCGTGTAGCTCATATGTTCAACCATGGTTGGCGGCGATTGGCGGTTGGCGGCTGGTGGAGATTGCCGGTTGGCGGTTGGTGGTTGGCAGCGGTTGGCGGCAGTTGGCGGCAGTTGGCAGTTGGTGATGGGTGGTTGGTGGCGGTTGGCAGCGGTTGACGGTTGGTCGCGGTTGGCGGTTGGCGGTTGGTGGCGGTTGGTGGCGGTTGGCGCTTGGTGGCAGTTGGCGGTCAGCGGTTGGTGGTCCCTTGGGGTGGTCCTTAACAAAAAAAAAATCTGGTCCCTTAAGGAACGCCCTGGAGACGGGGGCTTAACGGACTCAGGGAGCTGCAACCCGATACCTCTCTTGCTGCGGTGTGACTCCGGTGCCGACGACCGCGCAGTCCCCTTCGGGCAGGCGTGGCACGGGCAGCAGCAGCGCGGGCTGGTCGTGTCGGGATCGTTGCCATCGCCTCCTCCCCGCCACAACCGTTTCACTGGAAAGAGATGCGGACAGCGGGTGTACCACGGAGCGGAGGTTGGCGCAATCGGCAGCGCGCAGGTCGTTTCCTCGGACGAAGGGAGTTCCATCCTCACACCGCGAACACCACACCACACCACACCACACCGCACCGCACCGCACCGCACCGCACCGCACCGCACCGCACCACACCACACCACACCACACCACACCACACCACACCACACCACACCACACCACACCACACCACACTGTTGCACCGCCCATGACGTGGTCATCTTGGACAGTCTCGGCCGGCACGGGCTTGCCCCCCATCTCCCGGACCGGCGCCGCCTCTGGGCCATCCATTACGGTGGCAACGGACGGAGCCTAGAGGCCGGCCTCTGTGGAGATGTGATCCCCTCGTGGTGTGCCGCACTGCACTCAGCTTTCTTGGCCATCCTCACTGCGGCTTCCCAAGGCCCCCGCACGGTCTTCAAGGACATGCAGGTGGCCCTGGGTCGGCCTGCCCCGTAGCCTTATCCCCGCCCGTGACCCATCCTCGGCCTCACACGCCCGGACCGCTCCGGTACAGCGCGCAGTCGTGCCAGACCGCGCTCCTTGTCTGGCGACGTCCTAAGTCGGGGGTGATGCCCCGGGAGACCCACATCTTCCGTGCCCGTTGATCTTGGGACGCTGCCTCGGGTGGATCCAGGACAGTTCGGAGCGGTTGGTGGCCGGGACCGGAGAGCAGATCGGACCGTAGCGTTGTTGTACACCGACGCTGTGACCCAGACGGCCTGCTAGGAGGAGCGTTCTCAGGTGTGCGACGAGATTCGTCTTACTCTAGCGGAGGTAAGACGGAGGACTCCCTCGGCTGTGCCTGCGTGGGGCCCCCGAGGGACGACGCCACGGCTCACCGTACGTGGGACCACGGCAGGCGCTCCTCCTCCTCCTCCTCCTCACCGCACCGCACCGCACCGCACCGCACCACACCACACCACACCACACTGTTGCACCGCCCACTGCCCCCAGGCAGTGAGGCGGTGCATTGCAGGAGTTCCACAGCCCACTGCCCCCAGACGTTGAGGCAATGCAATGCTGGAGTTGCGCTGCCCACTGCCCCTAGGCAGTGTGGCAGTGCATAGCAGAAGTTCCACTGCCCACTGCCCACTGCCCACAAGTGCAGTGCGGCGAGGCACACACAGTACAGTGCGGAGCACAGCACCAAGCAGTGCGGCACCGCACACAAAGTACTGATGGTGCAGCACAGCACACACGGTGCAATGGGCCCCTTAGACCCTGTGTGACCGTGCATAGGTGTCTGCAGAACAGTGCTGGCCAAGTGCGACAGAGCTCAGGTCCCGGCTGTACAACAACACACTAGCACACAGCGCACACTAAGACATACAGCCCTCCCGTTTACCTGTACCTGTGGGTAGACATCCCGGCCATTGCCTTTTGGTAACAGCGCGTTCGGCACACCACACCACACCACACCACACCACACCACACCACACCACACCACACCATACCACACCACACCACACCACACCACACCACACCACACCACACGACACGACACCACACCACACCACACCACACCACACCACACCACACCACACCACACCACACCACACCACACCACACCACACCACACCACACCACACCACACCACACCACACGACACGACACGACACCACACCACACCACACCACACCACACCACACCACACCACACCACACCACACCACACCACACCACACCACATCAGGCAGTGCATTGCAGGAGTTGCACTGCCCACTGCCCCCAGGCAGTGAGGCAGTGCATTGCAGGAGTTGCACTGCCCACTGCCCCCAGACAGTGAGGCAGTGCATTGCAGGAGTTGCACTGTCCACTGCCCCCAGGCAGTGAGGCAGTCAGTGCATTGCAGGAGTTGCACTGCCCACTGCCCCAGGGCGGTGAGGCAGTGCATTGCAGGAGGTGCACTGCCCGCTGCCCCCGGGCAGTGAGGCAGTGCATTGCACGAGTTGCACTGCCCACTGCCCCCAGGCAGTGAGGCAGTGCATTGCAGGAGTTCCACTGCCCACTGCCCCCAGACAGTGAGGCAGTGCATTGCAGGAGTTGCACTGTCCACTGCCCCCAGGCAGTGAGGCAGTCAGTGCATTGCAGGAGTTGCACTGCCCACTGCCCCAGGGCGGTGAGGCAGTGCATTGCAGGAGGTGCACTGCCCGCTGCCCCCGGGCAGTGAGGCAGTGCATTGCAGGAGTTGCACTGTCCACTGCCCCCAGGCAGTGAGGCAGTCAGTGCATTGCAGGAGTTGCACTGCCCACTGCCCCCGGGCAGTGCGGCAGTGTATTGCAGGGGTCCGCTGCCCACTGCCCCAGGGCAGTGGGGCAGTGCATTGCGGGGGATCCACTGCCCACTGCCCCCAGGCAGTGAGGCAGTGCGTTGCAGGAGTTGCACTGCCTACTGCCCGAGGGCAGTGAAGCAGTGCATTGCACGAGTTGCACAGCCCACTGCCCCCAGGCAGTGCGGCAGTGTATTGCAGGAGTAGCACTGCCCGCTGCCCCCAGGCAGTGAGGCAGTGCATTGCAGGAGTTCCACTGCCCGCTGCCCCCAGGGCAGTGAGGCAGTGCATTGCGGGGATTCGACTGCCCACTGCCCCCAGGCAGTGCGGCAGTGTATTGCAGGAGTTCCACTGCCCACTGCCCCCAGGCAGTGGGGCAGTGTGTTGCAGGAGTAGCACTGCCCACTGCCCCAGGGCAGTGGGGTAGTGCATTGCGGGGGATCCACTGCCCACTGCCCCCAGGCAGTGAGGCAGTGCGTTGCAGGAGTTGCACTGCCTACTGCCCGAGGGCAGTGAAGCAGTGCATTGCAGGAGTTGCACAGCCCACTGCCCCCAGGCAGTGCGGCAGTGTATTGCAGGAGTAGCACTGCCCGCTGCCCCCAGGCAGTGAGGCAGTGCATTGCAGGAGTTCCACTGCCCACTGCCCCCAGGGCAGTGAGGCAGTGCATTGCGGGGATTCGACTGCCCACTGCCCCCAGGCAGTGCGGCAGTGTATTGCAGGAGTTCCACTGCCCACTGCCCCCAGGCAGTGGGGCAGTGTGTTGCAGGAGTAGCACTGCCCACTGCCCCCCAGGCAGTGAGGCAGTGCATTGCAGGAGATCCACTGCCCACTGCCCCCAGGCAGTGGGGCAGTGCGTTGCAGAAGGTCCACTGCCCACTGCCCCCAGGCAGTGGGGCAGTGTATTGCGGGAGTTCCACTGCCCACTGCCCCCAGGCAGTGCGGCAGTGTATTGCAGGAGTTCCACTGCCCACTGCCCCCAGGCAGTGGGGCAGTGTGTTGCAGGAGTAGCACTGCCCACTGCCCCCCAGGCAGTGAGGCAGTGCATTGCAGGAGTTCCACTGCCCACTGCCCCCAGGCAGTGGGGCAGTGTATTGCGGGAGTTCCACTGCCCACTGCCCCCAGGCAGTGTGGCAGTGTATTGCAGGAGTTCCACTGCCCACTGCCCCCAGGCAGTGGGGCAGTGTATTGCGGGAGTTGCACTGTCCACTGCCCCCAGGCAGTGAGGCAGTGCATTGCAGGAGATCCACTGCCCCCTGCCCCCGGGCCGTGGCGCAGTGTGTCGCAGGAGTTCCGCTGCCCACTGCCCCAGGCACGGCGGCAGTGTATTGCAGGAGATGCCCGGCCCACTGCCCCAAGGCAGGGGGGCAGAGAATGGCAGGAGTACCACTCCCCACTGCCCTCAGGCAATGCGGCAGTGTGAAGCAGGATTTCCACTGCCCACAGCCCCCAGGCGGCGTGGCAGTGCGTTACGCTGCCCACTGCCCTCTGCCCACAACAACCGTGCAGCAGGGCACACACAGTGCAGTGTGGTGCACAGCACCAAGCAGTGCGGCACCACACAAAAAGCACTGATGGTGCAGCGCGGCACGCAGGGTGCAGTGGGCCCATGAGACCCGGTGTGACTGCTCGCAGGCGTCGGCAAGGCAGTGTCGGCCAAGTGCGAGAGTGCACTGGTCCGGCTATGCCACAACACACTTACACACAGCGCGCACACAACACACACAGCCCAGCCCGTTTACCTGTACCCGTGGGTAGACATCCCGGCCTTTGCCTTTTGGTAATAGCGCCTTCGGCACACCACACCACATCACACCACACCACACAGCAGCACCAGCACAGCCCTGTGAGCACCAATCCTTGGCAGGGCCACTGGAGGCCAAACGCCGGAAAGTACACTAGGTGGTGGCATCATGCATCACTGCGCCGCAGTCATCTGTTGCGAGACTGGACACTACACCTGGTTTCTACTTTGATACGCATTGTTCTGTCCATTTCTCATACGCCATCTTCCATTGGTTCTTTTGGACTACATTTGCAGCTTCACTGACCCCTGGTGCCGCACAGCACAGCACACAACACAGCACAGCACTTAGCACAGCACACAGCACAGCACAGCACAGCACAGCACAGCACAGCACAGCACAGCACAGCACAGCACAGCACAGCACAGCACAGCACAACACAGCACAACAAAACACAGCGGCCTTCTAAGACGGGAATCTTTCGCCATCCTCTTGGGACAATCATGGCCTGTCGAGAGGTTTTCCACAGGTTCTACTTGGTGAGCCATCCCATCCCCAACCCCCCAACCCCCAATATGACAGTGCTTCTTGCATCGTTGCCACAGACCATGCTGCCCCCGTGAACACACAACGGTGCCCCGAGGGGGGGGGGGGGGGGTTCTTGGAAATCGGAGAAATCGGATAACATGATCAAAGCCTTTTCAGTACGGTTACGGTGCCCCTGGCGCCGCTTGGCTGCCGGCGTGTCTCCGGCGTCCTCTGGCTGGCCCGCCGCCTGTGCATCCCCGCAGCTCCCAGGCTCCTGGGGTGGCCGTGGTGCCGTCTGGCGCAGCAGTACAGGGGGGGGGGGGGGGTGCGCCAAGTGAAGTTCGCGGTGGTAAACTTCGCTTCGCTGTGGGAAATTTCGCGGAGCCCCCTGGGGTGAGTGCATCTGCCCCCGCCAGAGTCCACAGTGGGTACTGCTAGTGTACGAGAAATTCGCGGAGATTTGCGCGGGAAATTTTCGCAGTCAATTTGAAATGCCAAATTTCCCATGCGAAATTTGAAGTGCCACGACCCCCCCCCCCTGTACCGGACCCCACGCCCGGTGCCGCTCGCACGCCCAAGAGCGGCGCGGCCGCTGTCTGGTCGGGCTGCTGTGCCATGGGGGCCCCTGAGCATGCAATGCACAAGTGCATGACAGACCCACAAAGCCGGCAACGCCCACTGCGGCCACGCCCAAGACGGTCAGGCCAATCCCTTGCCAGACGTAGGAGCGATCACTTCGCGACTCCTGATGGAATGGCGAGAGAACAGGCACCTGGCCCTCGGCCAGTGAAATCCCGCAAGGGCGGGCGGGTTTTAAACTCTGTGGGGGGGGGGGGGCGGGGGACGTACAGCCCTCTGGCTACTAGACCCCCACCCCAAAAAGGGCTCAATTGATGGGCCCCGCAAAATCCAAGGGAGACTGACCCCCGGGCCCCGGAGGTGACCCGGACCCCATTTCGGCAAAAAATGAAAATGGGATTTTTGGAATCAGCGCGTTGAGGGGGTTCAGAAACGTCAAAATTTGCCATGTATTTGGTGAAAAAAATGTGACCATTTTCAGTGCCTTCGGCGCCAGAGTACATAATGACTGATTAACGGTCCTGTTGTGGTGCGCGGTGGTGTGTTCGGTGTGCATGAAATTCGTGCAGGGTGTGCAGTGTGTGGTAGCATATGCGGTGTGCAGTGCTGTGTGCAGCATCCAGCGTCACGCGAGTTTTTGGGCCGTGCTCGCAAAATTGCATGTCTCCCAGAACATCCTCTGCAGCTTCCATCAACAAACTCATTGAAATACTGTGCACTGAGGCTGTCCGGAGGGGCGTGGTATCCTGCAGCAATGCCCAGATGGTCCACTTTTCAGGTACAATGTCCTTCGGAGTGTGTGTAAAGTTTCCGTCACAACGGCTTTGTCCATACAACAGCAAGTGTTGTTTCCGCCAGGGCGGTCCTTAACGGGAAAAAAAAAAGTGTTCCGGAACCAGTTTTCCCAAAAAAGCCCGCGGGCACTCCATGTGCTCAACCATGGTTGGTGGCGGTTGGCGGTTGGCAGTTGGCGGCGGTTGGCGGTTGGCAGTTGGCAACTGGCGGTTGGTGGCGGTTGGTGGTGGTTGGCGGCGGTTGGTGGTTGGTGATTGGTGGTTGGTGGCGGTTGGCAGTGGTTGGCAGTTGGCGGTTGGTCGCCGCTGGCGGTTGGCGGCGGCTGGTGGCCGTTGGTGGTTGGCGGCTGGTGGCGGTTGGCGGTTGATGGGAGTTGGCGGTTGGCGGTTGGTGGTCCCTTGGGGCGGTCCTTAGCAAAAAAAAAAAACTGGTCCCTTAAGGACCGCCCTGGTTTCCGCAACTTTTGAAGGCTGATTTCGCAGAAGGTGCGGCCAACAATATGATGTTGGTGGTACTTCACGAGAAGCTGAATGGCTGCCTTTCAAAAACGTATTTCTCGCAAGTGTAACCCTCGTGCCGTCTCACATGTGCAGGGGGGGGGGGCGTGTGCGCTGGGACCACGTTGAGCTGGGGTGTGTGGTGTGTGGGGGTGTAGGCAGTGCGTGGCGATCTGTGTGTTACACGATAACGCAGGCTGTAGGCTGCGCCATGTGCGGTTGGGTGTGGTGTGCGCTGGCTCATGTGTAGCCCCCCCCCCCCCCCTCCGCTTGCAAGAGCAACACTAAACTCCCAAAATTTTACGGAAACAACACCGAGTGTTGCTCTGACAAGGGCATTGCTCTCGCAACATGGGAAGGAAGGTACCACGGGCCTCTCACCCAATCGCCCATAGGCGCAGGTCTCCCCGGGACGCCTCTCGCCTTCCTTGACGAGCGTCCGTGGTCTGGGTCCACCGGATGCCTGCCATCGGACACTCCGCTCGGATCTTGGCGGCCCTCGCAGTGTTCCCAGACAAACACCCGTGCACTATCCCCGACCTTGTGGTGAGTGTACTGTGTGGAAAATGGATGCCCCGGCTCCTGGGTATCGCACAGGTCGGCACTGCTCTGATCCCTTGGGATCCGGGCTGTCAACTAAAGGCAGCGGGGTTCGATCTCACGACTGATGACATGCTAGCAGAGGTGCTTAGCCACTCGGACATTAAGCTCTCTGCAACTGGGGGCGGGGGGTAGTGCTGCGGTTTGTGCGGGATGCGGCGTTGAACAGGGTGTGTGGCAACCGCCAGCCCAGGATACGGTTTGGGGGCAGAGCCGCGACGTTCTGCCCCCACACTGGTTTGGCGGTGGGCGGCGAGGCACCGCTTGACACAAATGCCCCATGCCAAAGAAGTGCTGTGCCCTCGCTGTCGTTTGGGGTTCGGGACGCGCCTCGCACAAAAGGAACGAGGAGGCCGCACGGGAGGATGGGGGCACGGCCTTTGTTTGTTTGGCATCTCTCCCGGACTTCGGGGGTTGGCATGCGCTGGGGTCCTGACCGGAAGGCCCGGCCCGCCTGCACACATTCGGGGCCGCAAAGTGCGAGACCCCCAATATCGGGATCTGGGGATGCAGTTGCCGGAAACCCAGTCCTTTCCGGCTGCCGAATTTCCCTGCAAACGTGTCATGGCCAGAGAGATGCCTGTGCCCACGAAAGTCCGCGTTTCCAAAAAGCTTCTCGAGTTTGTTGCTACAAACTGTTGACGGATCTCCTTTGCTCCAGAATCAGACTTGCCACTAGTGCCAGGTCAGACATGACACGAAGGAGCTGGGTCTTAATGAGTCGGACACAGAATGCAACTGGTTACTGCTGAGCTTTGGGTGCGACAGGAGCGGATATTACTGAGTGGCACATGACATGGGGCTGATTCCTAACGAGACTCGGTCGCCCTGCCAGACACTAGAGGCATGTCTGTCCAAAATGGATCTGTGGGGGGTTAGCAGCCATTGCACCAGCCCGGCCATCCATGGCTGAGCCGGTCGCATGCGTCTGGTCTGCACGTCCGTACTTAGAGCTGCGGTCGCACCAACCCCCTTCCCTGTCTACGCCGTAGGTATGCACTGGTACCTCTTCATCGGTGTGAGGGCGCCGCGGGCGGGACTTGCGGCTGCGTTTCTCCTTATGCCCTTGGGACTGGCCTCCAAACCATCCCAGCATGATGGCACCAGCTGAGAGGAGAACACGGAGTTGCAGGGATCTTGGCTTCAGTCACAACCCCGGTCAACACCATTTCACACCCCGGGGCACTGCTCAGTTCAGAAAAACACATGGCCCCTCCCCTCCTGTGCAAAACCAGCTGCAAAAGGAAACAACTTTTTTTTTTAACTCGTGACCGAAGTTCCACCAAGTGTCCATTGAGAGTACACATAGCAGGTCATGGGTCAGTGACAGGGCCAACTTTGGGTATGGGTTTGGTATGACCTACCCTCACCAAGACGGCTGCGGCGGGGTGGCGGGGGGAACGAAAGGACGAACGAGGGAGAAACGAAAGGAAACAACACGTGTTGTAGTATGGACAAAGCCATTTTGACAGAAACCTAATGACACACACTCTGAAGGACCTTGTACCTGGAAAATGGCCCATTTGGGGATTGGTGCAGGATACCACACCCCTCCAGACAGCCCAAGTGCACAGCCAGCCAGTAACCATGCCCCAAATTATGTCTGTCCCAACAAAACAAAACTGTTTTCGTGTGCATGAGCAGGTGCGGCATCCGTTACACTGTGGTTCTGTGTGATTGTGTGTCTCGCGGTGCTCAGGGGGCCTTTTGGTGTGCATTCTGCAAACAAAAACAACACATGGATGGATGTTCTTGTTGGCCAGTCCAAAAGAAGAACACGCAGCCGGCCCTAGGGTCCCGCGGTCCAAATTTTCTGAACCTGCTGGCCCTGTTGACAACCAAGAATTTTTGACTTTAGGTCTGATGCCTGCCACAGGTTCCAAGGTCCCTATTTCTGCACCTACTGGCCCCCACTGACACCAGCAATTGTTGATTTTTAATATGATGCTTGATACAATGCACGCAACACACAGAGTTCGTCCCATCCCCCCACCACAGTGCACCATCCCACGTACCAACATGTCTCTTGCTACTCACAACTTCAACCACTTCCGTTGCCATTTTGCGGTGCTACTTGAGCTGGCTCCTTCTTGTTGCTGCTGCTGCGCCTTTGGGGCCGTTTTCGCACACCGTGCGCACAACGCCAACTATCACATTGTTTATCTCGGGAACACCCCTGAAAACCACCCACCTACAAAAGCATGCATGATCAATTCAAAATAGCATGGGGTGCAGAATTTAGGACCCTGGGACACGTGGCTACTGGTGGTGGAAAACAGCTAACTTTTCGCACAGCGAGCGCAGCGCATGGTGCGCCCCCTTTGCCTTTGATGGGGTGGCCCTGCTCGCTGTGTTGTTGCCCTGGCCCGGTAGTTGCTATGCATCATGTTTAGGTTATGCACCCTGCACTGAGACATGCACTGCACCACAAGTCCAACACACTGCATGTCACTTGCTGACAACAACTCGGGGTTCAGGTCCATGCCCCTACCCAGGGGCAGGGCATGTGCAGCCAGGCAGGCTGCTTCCAATAGACAGTGAATGCAAGGCAGATGCGGCCGGGCTGTCTGTACTGTGGTACAGGCACAAGGTGCATTCCGCGATCCGGTGGGGGGGGGGGGGGGGGTGGGTGGGGGCAGGGCACTGGCCGGTGTGGTGGGTGGGCGGAAACAGATCCTGGGCCAGTAAGGGTGGGTGGGTGGGGGACCCAACCATCAGTGCAAAGAACACACTATGCAACACAGTCGGGGTCCTAAACTATAGTTTATATCCATAAACTAAGGTTTAGGTTATGCACCCTGCAATGAGACATGCACTGCACCACAAGTCCAACACACTGCATGTCACTTGCTGACAACAACTCGGGGTTCAGGTCCATGCCCCTACCCGATGAAATCGCTGTGCGGCTCCCCCCCCCCCCCCCCCTCTGCCTCTAGAAAAGAAAGGGGCGAAGGTACGGGGGGGTAGGGCACGGTGGCGCTGGCCTACCTCGAAGACCGGGTGACGCCCACGCGTTGCCCTTGCGGCCGCTGTGGGGGTCTCCCGGCGTCTGTGCGCCCCCCCCCCCCCCCTCAGCCTCTGTATCGCACTGTACCTACATGCAGGGGTGTGTGCACGCGTTCCTGGTCCAAGCGTGCCTGTGTGCAAAGTGCTGCGACAAGCATGTCGTCAGGAGATTCATAAGACCTCCAGCGGGATGGCACATCCGCTGGGTTCAACTCTCCCTTGACCCATAGCAGTTCTACCACCGCCCCTGACCAACGCAGAACGTGCTGCAACTGACGCAGCAGCCTGTTTTGTGCATCACAGGCCGTGGCTGCTCTGCCCCTCATGACTGAAAACAATGAGGACATGTTGTCACCATAGATCCGCAGGAACTGTACCCGTCTGTATGCCCCCGTGCGCACTGTCTCAACAATACCTGCCAGCTCCGCTGCTTGCTGTGTAGCCACCCAATCTGGCAGCTTCTTTATACGCATCCCCAGTGAATCCCCCCAAATGCCAACATAGTAATTCTGGCCCTGTCGGGCCGCGTCGCAGTAAAACGTATCAGTTGATCCCAGGGTGCCGTGGGGCACCCATGGGACCAGAGCACAGGCTATGCCTTCCAGGAGGCCCCGCAGGACCTTGGGTGGTGTACACTTTGCAGTACTGGGTCCCTGGTTGAGCCAACGGTACGCACCAGCCAGGAAAGGCTGTGCCCCCCTCCCCAGCCGCAGTGCCCACTGTAGTTTCCCCAGCATGCGCCTCAGCGCTTTGTCCGTATATCCGGTGGTGGCTAGTCTAAGCCAACAGCAGACGAGGTGTGCCTGCAGTGCTGGGGCATTCTGCACTCCTCCCTGGTCTCCCCCGACCACCTTTCCCATCCACTTCACGCGATTGCTGGGGTCCAGGGAGGACTTCGGGCTGACCACCCAACCGGCCTTTTCTAAGTCCGCTTTCGTACGCAGTGCCTGCTGACGGACCGAGCTGGAGTGCCTGCCTGCCACCAACACATCATCTGCATATTGGATCACCACCACCGACCCTGGGAAATATTCTACAAGGAATGCTGCCAAAATGGCTTGCGCCATGGAGGGGCTGTGCTTCCAACCGAATGGCAGGGACTGCAGTGCGTACACCCGCCCCCCCACCCCCACCCTGATGCTGTCCCGCTGCGGTGGGGGCAGCCGACAGCTCCAGAAGTGGTTGCTTATATCAAGGGTGCAGTAAAACAATTGCTCCCCTCGTAGTGCGCACAATTGCACTAGGTGTGCCAGCCCATCCAATGTGGGCAATTTAAATGGCAGGGGGTCCACACAGCGGGCATTCAGGTCCAGCATAGGCAAGATCAGGGAGCACTTGTGCTCATTCTTGTGCTGGACATACGCCCTCGCATTCGGCGGTTTTTGCGACGGGGAAACCGCAACAAGCTGTTGCCCCAACAAGGTGTGAACAAGCGCAACCAACGGCGGGTCCGATGAAAATGGCTGGGGGGGGGGTGCCCTCAGAGGCCCACAGGAAATTAGCCGGAGCCATGGCATCCCAGACACTGTCCGGTATGTCAATGGCCCCTGTGTCCCCCAGGCCCTTCTCGGCCACCTCCACTGGCACCACCAACTTAGACCGGTGTCTCCGCGAGGATGACGTGCTGATGTCCGGCGGCGAGATGTCCGTGGCCGCTTCCACATTGGTAGCCAGCTCATGCATGACCGCTCCCAGGTGACGGCTGACTGGCCCCGCCTCCTCGTTCCATCGGCACATAGTAGTCATCATGTAGTCCCTCAGCAGGTCCTTCACCGTCTGCTCCTTCACCCGGATCGTCTCCGCCACCTTCTTGGAGGCCTGTATCCAGTGGTCCGTCACCAGAACCCCGCATTCCGGGCACTTCATCTGGGCCAGTGTGGTGCATCTGCACAGGTCTCCACAACTGGTACTGTGGACCTCGCCGAGTCGCTGTGACCACATACCCAAAGTGTGGGGCTGTGTCGGATTCGGGTTCCCGCACAGGTGGCTCGCCTCCACCCTCACGTTCTCCCCTGCATGCCCGCTTGGCGCTGTCGGGCAGGTTGTCACCATCGCGTTGTCGCTTGCGTCGGGCTGGCGTGTCGTCCGTCGCCGCTGGTGTCGCAGCGTCTGCTCCCAAATCACTAGCCGGGTCACCAGCATCATCCGAGTCATCCACAACAACGTGTACCACATGCTCCTCAGCAGGTCCGCCGTCGCTCGCTGCAGCAGCAGGGTCATCAGGAGCTGGCTCCACCTCGGTGTTCCCAACCTCAGCACCCACACCATCTGCGACCTTCGGCCCTTCCGCTCCTTGAGCGACATCATCGAATTTTTTCCAGCAACTCCACCGGCTCTGTCGTTGGCGTTTCCTCGTCTGCCGCATCGGGCCCCTCATCTGACGTGCAGGCGCTTGAGGTGTCAGAGTCGTCTCCCGGTGGTTCGGGGTCGTCCCTGTCCCCCCTGGTGAACATGGCTGCTGGGATCTTCGGCACTGGCGACCATGCATCCGCGGGCCAGAGTGACTTGGGTTGGACCAGTCGTCCCGTCTCCACATCTCTGGCCAACCATCCGCTGTTTCCCACCGGCCATGGCACGTGGACTTCTGCTGGTAGTGTCCATCCTGGCGGTGTCTTCCAGTAATGTCTGGGCTGGGCCTGTGACCACCAGCGACCCCAGACTTGCAACCCCCGCAACTTTCCGCCTTGGTGTCCCCATGACACGGCCCCCAGCTTCTTGAGGCCGTGCCAGGCAGCCTTTGCGAGGTCTCGGTGTTGCACCACTTGCTGGAGCACCGTTTGTAGCACCGACCTTCCTCCTGGGACCAGCGGCTGTCGTACTTGCACGTGTCCAGGTCTGTGTTTCCAGAGATATGCCCTCCATGCCTCGAGAAAAGGCGAGAGGGCGTATGTGGTGACCTTCTTGTTGCGCTTTTCGTCCCAGAATGTAACGAACCCTGGCACTGATATCCACTCCCACGTGACGCTGGCCGCGTCGCCCACCCTCCAGAGGTACACGATGCTGCAAATGGCCAGGAACACCAGCCGGCCCCAGGCCCAGTGGCCCCGGCTGGTGGTGATCGCCTCGATGTGGTCCCATGTGGTGACTGGCTTAGGCTGCGCCCTGCGCGCCCATCCTTTACCAATCGCCCTGGCTTGCATCCAGTGGACCTCGGTAACCACTGCTTGGATGATGCGTAGCTTCTCCAGTAGCCGCACCCCCGAGATGAGTGCTGTCGCGCTTGACCCGCTCTTTCCCCTGGCTGCCAAGGCATTAAGCCTCCTCTCCACGGCGTCCACCAGGAGCTCGTCTGGTGTGCCGGCCAGCAGTGCTTGTCGCAGCGCGCTGATGTACGTGTCCACCGACCCGGGCTCCATGACCCGGATGGCTGTCGCTCCCGTGCTTGACCCTGAGTCGGTGTGCGTGAGCCTCCGGACATGCTGTAACGCCTCCCATGCATCGCGGACTGTGGGGGCCCCAGTGGGGACCTCCGGGCCCCTTCACTGGCCCTCCCCTGTCGGGCAGGGGTCCTTGGACCAGTGCATGTGGCCACATTTTATGCACGGCGTGGGGGGCGGCTTGCTGGTGTCGTACGCCACTCCTTTTGCCGACACCCAGAGCCTGGTGTCGCCGACCTGCTGGAAACCTCCAGTGGACCCCTTTTTGCCGCAGTCTGCGGCCCAGTGCCCGTCTTCGCCACATCGGAAACACCTGCCTGGCTTGGCAGGCCGTCCCTCGCCATTAGCTCCCGTCTGTTGCTTGGGCGTTTGCGGGGTCTGCGCGTTCTGCTGCTGGACTGTCGCCCTACCATTTTGTTTCGCCAGGATTTCCTGGTGTAGTACGTTCCATACTGCCAGCACGAACTTGTCCTCCCGCCAGTTTTCCGCATTCAGAGGCCTGGTCTGCAGCTCTGCCACCGTTGATGCCAGCGTGGTCATCCACTGGTATGGCAATGTCCTGCCCAGCATTTTCGCTATCTCCTCGTCGGTGAGCGCCGGGGCCGCCCGCGCTTTTGCCTTCTCCATCTCGAGGGTGGCCCTGGCCAGCTTCGCCTCCAGCTCCGCTATCCGTTGCTTGTCGGGCGTCTGATCTGCTTCCACGATGGCGTATGCATCTTTGACGAAGATTCCCGCGTCGAAATCGGGTCGCATGTACTTTCGGCCGTGGTACACTCCCATTGCCCTGATCAAGTCCGCCTTGTCTGTGAAATCTCCTCCGACCGCATCCATGAACTGCTGCAGCATCTCATCCGACACGTCCTCCACCGCCAGCCACTCGTGCATGCCGATTTCCCATTCCGCCACGTTCATCTTGTAGGCCTCGCTCTGGAGTAGTACCCTGTACGGCCCTGCTGTCCACTTCTTCCAGTCAGACCTCACCTGGTCCACCGCCTCAGTGATCATGTCCGCGGCTCTCTGATCCTGGACCACTTCTGCTGATGACGCGCTTGTTGCTGGACTGGCCCCCCCTTGTCCCGTACCCCCATTTGCATCGGACCCAACCATCAGTGCAAAGAACACACTATGCAACACAGTCGGGGTCCTAAACTATAGTTTATATCCATAAACTAAGGTTCGAAACAAGTGTATTGCGTCGGCGGCAAAGAGATGGACAAAATTTCTGAGGCATGGTTTTGGGCCATAGGACCCAAAGAATAGTTGTGTGATGGAAGGAAAGCATGCATGTGCAAACGATTGTACAACCTTTGCTGCCCCGAATCACCTTTGTGAAGGTGGAGTAATGAGGCCCTCGGCGAAGGGGGGAGGGGGGGTTCCTTTGTGCCACCTTTTTACGTCCTTTGCGTGACATTTTCTACTGCTGGTTGCAAAACTTTTGGTGTATTGATTTCGCAAACGATACCGTTCATCTGTGTTTCTATGTTCTTCCCAGTCCTTGTATGCAAATTGCCTTGGAATGGTTGTAATGGGGTTCCGCTCCGCATTGCTTTGCTGCAGGTGTCTCACCACTCCTTCACCCATGTGCTGGTCGTGTTTACAACACCGCAATTTTGACCATTTATATTGACGGGCTTCTGAGGGCAGGGTCAACAAGTTCTATGCCAACAGCAGAACGAGGCGACAACAGTGAAGTTGTTTTGTTCCGAATGGTGTGAAACCGTGAAAGCCAACTTTGGGACCATGGCTTTTGCCAACATCTTGCTTTGGAAAACGGGCCCACGTGCAGGTTGCTATGCCCCCCTCCAGCAAATTACCAGTTTTTCGGTAACTTGGCACCCCCAAGAAGCCCCCTCCCACTTTCATAGGAGGCATTGATTGCACATCTCAAAGAGTTGAATTCTTTACTCCCTAAACCCATCCCCTTTAGACTGCCCGCCCTGGGGCAATTGCACTTGTCTCTTTGAACTTCATGGGGGCTAGGGTTATTACCCTAGTAACCTTGAAATATGTGCTTAATGCTTCAAAAGGAATGAAAAAGAGTTGAAATGTTTGTCCAAGATAGTTCCCAAAGAATAGGGGGGGCTTGGCTTGGAACAAGTACCCCACAAAAGACGCTTTAGTGACTTTTTCTTCCCCCCCTGGAGTATTAGTACTAGTTGATCAAGCTAGTAGGACCAAGGAAAAAGGCTCAAAATCCAGAAAATCCCTTAGAAAATACCTCATACCAGCAAATGGCACTCTCATTAGTTCATAGAAACATTGTAAACTATTGGTACCTGGTAAAACAGTGTAACGCACCGTGTAGGATGTCCCAAATGAGGGGCATTCCTCAAATGTTTCCAAATTTGAGCGAAAACATCTGGCAAAAATTTGGGGGTAGTGGGGTTGGAACCCACTCGCCCGAGTGGGCTGAGGAGTTTTCCGAATTCCTTTTGTTGACCAAGTAGGCCAACGCTGATGTGGGCACCAAGTGCTCCCTACTGAAGCGCTCTTGTAAAAAGAGATGCCTGCGAAGACAAGTACAGATGATCATCCATTCCTGCCACACCTGGGGTCAGGTGCTGCAGAGGTTGGAGAAGACCTACCCTGTCGACGAGACAGACCTCAGTGTGCGCACTGAGATCGAGGGTCTCCCGATGCTGCCGGCGCTGAAATCCAATCTGTTTTTCACAAACCTCGACATATCCATGTCTTTGGTGGTGGCGTGGTAGAGGCTCGTGCTCGTTAATGTTCATACTTGGTAACTCACTTGTGTGTGTGTGTGTGTGTGTGTGTGTGTGTTCGGCGGTGGGGGGAATGCCATATTATAGAGGAAGGCCTGCATGGGTCCAGGGGTGGGCGCTCAGCGGGGGGGGGGGGGGCTGTGCCAGGAGGATGTCTTCATGACTGCACTGGCCCCCCTTGAGAGTCATCACCCTCGCCTAGGCCAAAGCCTCTGGTGGCTGTGGGTTATGAGACCTTGGTGCCTGCACGCCCATGCCGCTCCAGCCGGCGTGCTTGTTTGCCCGGCGGGCCGTCCTGGGGAGGTGCCTCTCGCCTCTGTCGCTTCGTCCCCGCGCGTCGGGGGTGAAACTGGCTCTGGGCGCCGAGTGCCCTTGGGGTATGTCCCCCTCCCCTCACCGGTGTTTGCGTCACTCGCCTCTTGGGGGCTGGGGTTCGTCCTCCCTCCCCCCAACCTGGAGTCCTCTGGCTGGCTCTGCGTACCCCCAGGCGGCGCAGCGGGGTGGGGACTCGTCTTGTGGCAGGGGGGCACATCACAGGCACCCGCGGGTGCCCCTGGTGCCCTCGGGCACAGCAGTGTCTTCGGCGGTGGTAGTGTAGAAGCTGGCACTCGCTGTTCCTCATACTGGCAACTTCTGTGGCACCTCTTGTGGGCTCGCTTGCTGCAGCTTGTCGTAACTTCTCAAACTCATCGCGCTTCACTAGTAGCAGCACACTATACACGATGCACACTATGAAAATCAACCTCAGTCTACAATTGCATGGCCACAGAGATCTCACCATAAGACCCACACCCACAGAGTTGACATACGAAAGTACTCTTTTGGCTCAAAAATTAAAAGCAAAATATTTGCTCTTTTCAATGCAAAAAAAAGAGGGGGGAGAAATCTTTAAACCCGCCCCCAAAAAGGTGGGTTTCAAGTTGGGCGGTGGGCTTCAATTGGTCAGGTGTGGACCCGCCACTGAGCTCCAGCCGCGCCTGCCTCACGGCCTTCATTGCCAACTCAGTTCCATGATTGTTCGTGTCACGCAGACGGTGTTTTGCAGTTCGTTCCTTCCCTCCTCCCTGGATGGGGTAAGAGTCGGGCTGCATCTACCGGGTTCAGGGCATTGTCGCCTTTGGACTGAGTTCGGGGCGTAGCGTTTGATGTGTCCCACTTTGGCGGTGGGTGGGGCTTGGGTGGTCCAAGCCAAAAGCTGATAAGGGGATATTGGAAAAAAATGAATTTTGCAAGGGAAAAAACCCATCAATTTAATCCCTTGGGGTATGGTGCAAGAGTGGGCCCAAAAAAAGGGGGAGGGGATGTGGCGTTTCCCAAGCGTGCGGTGGGCCTACTGGTTTTGATATGTGAAGTGATTACTGATGCTACCACCGTTTGTAGAAACCCCCCCCCCCCCCGGACAAGGCACCCAAAACACCGCCGATGATCGTCTACCAGGGGGTGTGCGAGGATAGTGAGACCTAATTTAGAGGAGTGCTTGAATGAGGTGGAAATGACAAACACACTCAGTATGTAAAGAGGAAATGATGATGCAATGCACATTCTCACCTCAGACAAAACCCACCAATAATCCTAATGAGGTCCGGGGCGGGGCGGGGGGGACAGATGGTAAATGGTTCGGCGAAATGAGACAGCTCATGAACAGCAGCAAATCAGGCATAATTTCATCGTTCAGAAACAATATGGAAACCCACAATGAATGTGATAGACATTGTGTTGAATCTTGGGGTGCGCTTCTACATATGGGGGAATGGTTGCCCGGCGCGTGCCCGGCGCGCTACTTTTAGACTATGTTCCCCCCGAAGAGCCCCCAAGCACACCCCTTGGAAACGCCCTTAGAATTAGGTGACCCAAACTACCCATGCTCAAGAAAGTTGCAAACTGGGGTACATAGTACCACTCTTGCTCCTTTAAGGGCGATCTTGGTCAACACCTTAGCAAGTTGGGAGAATGGGGGGTTAGGATAGCACAACCGCATCGATCTCCAGTAGAAGCGATAGGCATTATTGAGGTATCGCGAACAGTAGGGTTGCATCATAACATTGGTCCCACAAGTGTGGGTGTCAATACATTCAATACAATAGTGCTCCTTACACTCATCACAAACCGCGACGGTGGAGCATTCTGGCAACACAACACACACTCTTCTGCCTCATCCTCTGCCTCATCTTGCGTGCCACAACCGAGCAAACAGCTGCTCAATGCGTGCCCTATGCCACCCGTGCACCTCATTGTAACATTGTTGGCGGGCTGTCAAAGTGCCATTCTTTCTTCCAATGAATGGCACAATGACATGAATCCGGCCCTTATAAGCACCATCATGGCCCCCAACTTCAAAATCAAAGAAATCACCTCGGGTACGAGAAGGTCCATACCCATCCCAAATCAAAATATCCGCTGATGTCCCGGGGGCCAAGGGGCAAATCCATATAATGTTGCCCAACATATCAACGGCAACAGTCCACCGTTAGGGTACGGATCACAAAAGATGCCCGGCGCGCGCCCGGCGCGCTAACGTTCCCCCTATGTTTCCTGTTTGCTTCTCCTGTAGCGACTTCCTCGGCACTTTGGCAAATGTGTGAACAAAAGGCGTTTCTGCGGGGATCCTTAGCGCGGGGGCTTTCTTCATCTTGGCAGGATGTTCCTCTGTGTTCTTTGCTGGTGTGCACACTGAATTAGTCAAGCTGGTGCTAACCCAAGCAAACACAGTACAGTAGCAAACACAGGAGCTGGGGGGGGGGGGGTGCTACTCATCCAGGGATTCATCACGGCCGAAATGCCGGTTGCGGCAACATTGTGTGATGCAATGTTATGACACACAACACAAGCAATATGAACATACCCCCCCCCCCCCTTGTCCTAGCTACGCAAAAATCCCAAATTAATATGGTCCCTACGCCTAATGTAGCTTGGACAAGGGCATAGCTTGCGCGCGACACATACACCTACCGGCACACACGCCACCACCAAAAGGGGAAGATAATGCACAAATATCCCCAAAATCAGAGCTATGTGGGTTCAAGTGGGCAAACACTCAAAACAAGTGTGTCCATGACTCTATGTAACTGGCGAATTTGTCACCAAACCCATGTCTTGTGTGGCTGCACTACATTTGGTGCCGAATTAAATTAGGACCCAAATTAATATGGTCCCTACGCCTACTGTAGCTTGGACAAGGGCGTAGCTAGGACAAGGGAGGGGGGGCGGTAGTGAGGATGCACAACATGAAAAAACTATGTCACAGAATCCACTGCTGGCTGCTGTGTACAACACTCTGTTTTTTGGAGTCGCGATGCACCGTTTGTGGCTCCTTTGACCACTTGACCGTGAACCCTCGAACATGCTCACTACTTTGCAAAGAAATAACATTGGCAGGGGCAGCAGAATTTGGGCACAAGGTTCTGTTTTTTGTTTTTGCACGGTTTGGTGGCAGGTTTCGCCAGCAACAACAGCTTAAAGGCCTTTGGGACCCCACTTCTCTTGTGGGATGTTCCCAGTGAAACAGAGTTTACCACCAAAGCTCCCAAAGAACCAACGTCTCAACTTCTAACACCCAAGTAAGAACGTGACAATGATCCCCTGGGGTCTGGGATTGGACAAGAGGCGGGGAGGGGGGGGGGGGCTTTGGCATGACGCCATGGTGTGTTGTTCTCATCTGCAGCTGGCGGTGCCTACCGGCCGATCGCCATTCGCTGCCCTTTCCTTGGACCCTTTCCCTCCATAGGCGGTGGTGCCCATCGGCCTCTGACCAGCCGGGGGGGGGGGGGGGCAAAATGCTGTTTCCAACAAGCGATGAACAATGAAAAGTGATTGCCATAACCACACAGTACAAAAACAAGGTCCACCTTGGCAGCTGGGGAATGCAATGAGACAAAATGTGGAAAACACACAGCGACTCCAAGATTCCTAAGGAGTGAGCACACAGGTCTCTCTGTCTTCTGGGGATGGAAAATTGTGTTTCAGCACAAAGGCGTTCTCCCAATGGACATCTAGCGCTACTTCGGACAGTCCTTTTGTTTTTTTTTGCTTCTATGTCCGACAGTGGAGGAAGGCACCCAAAGCCCCGTTCACAGATTGGTTCTGAAACCAAGATACTGGGGAAAATAAATCAAAGGAGCTTTCAAGCCCCATAATGAGCACCAGCACCCCTCCCTTGTACACAACAGAATATGCTGTCCAGGGTCGGCCACATCTGTAGAGACAAATTCGTCAAGTGCACATGGCAGTTCAGCAAAACCTGTCGCTTTGTATTCATGGATGGCAGGTAAGGCATGTAAGTATCCTGAGAGAACCCACGGCGCCTAACAAATCAGAGCTTCTGGAAAATATTCTTCCAGATCCTGTTGCAAGGTGATGGACTTGCATCCGTAGACACCTGCATCCTTCCCCATCCACAAGCAGGTACATGCATCCGTTCCACCCCTTTCCTGAGGACTTCAAGAGTCCAGTAGGGGATTGGCTTGAGCACAAGCAGAACCTTGCCAATGTGGCAGGTGCTAGCCTCAAACACGAAATATAGGCATGCATTAACCCAATGCACAACCCCACATATATCCGGCTTCATAGCCCCAAGAGCGGACTGGGCTCCACAGCGTCCTGGAGTGCTATCCCACAAGACATGGCAAACTCCCTGCCTGCGCACACGCCCTCCCTAAGGCGGGCACAACAGGGGATACCATCCAGCACCAGATGCTGCGGCATTTGAGCAACCAGCAATCTTGAACTAGTGCTAGAATTCCAGGAGCCCTTGGTGTCTGTCAGTCAGAGAGAGGAGGTGGTCTCATTTAGGAACAAATAGTGGCTGTCTTCTGTGGGGCGTGCTATCCCTTCTTTCGTATCTTCTGAGCACACCGGGTGCGGCTTCAAATGCCTCGGGGATGCACAACGATACCAACAATGCCGCCCTGCGCCTGCAGGGGCCCATGGCGCAAAGCTGCTGAGACAAATTGTTTGGCTGCACAGTCGGCTTCCCCCTGTATGCCCTTTGCATTTGCTCCAAAGTTGTCGAGGACAGTGGTTTGTGAGAAGCACCTCCACAGACTGTAAGACACGTGATGATGATGATGATGATGATGATGATGATGATGATGATGATGATGATGATGATGATGATGCAAGCGCTTGGGTGAGACGGGACTCAGAGATTCAGTCTTTAGAGCTGCATATTCTCTCCTGCTGAGTTCCTCCCTGCCCATCCCTGCCCGGGGCAAGACATGAAGGGTGCAAGAACCAACCTCTGGTTTTCCTGGCACTACCTTCTTTGGACTGAATAGGGTTTTCCTTGTTTTGATGGATATAGGGCCATTGAGGCACACGGGACAAACCTTGATGTGTGTTACCTGACAGTGCATGCATGTGGAAGGTAAAATAGGGTGTGTGGGACGTGTGTGAGACTGTGAGAAAGGAAAGGGCAGACAACCCTGGGGGGAGACTACAACTGGTCCTGATGCGACACCCCCCCCAGCTATCTGTCAAAACTTGCGGGGGGGGGGGGGGGGGGTCGGTGGGAGGGTGGGGGGGGTATTGGCAGCTCGGCCGGGGGGGGGGGGGGGCTGCGCGCAACCCACTACTATCACATGCATACCTCAAGGGTGTGTGTGTGTCTGGGGGCATGGGGGTATAGAGGCAAGTATGCGATAACAGCGATATCTTGTCTTTGCCAGGAAGAAAGTCTTAAGGGTCTTAAACACTAAAGGCATAGTACCCCTCTCAACTAAGCATGGGACAAACAATTTGGTGCCGTTGGCGCCATGGCCCCCGCACCGCTATCTTTCAAAACTCGGGGGGGGAGGGGGGGGGGGGGGGGGCTGGGGGGTGTCGCATACAAGGACCGGGCCCGGCCGCCCCCCCCGGGCACACAACATTGCACTGGACCAGGTATCGCCAGGGCTTTTTTGTGCGCCTTCTTCCCGTGAACAACCCTTCTGCAAACCGGTGCAGGGGGGTTTCAACCCCTGCAGGGATGGGCCAGAGGGTAGAGGACAATTCCGGCCCACTTTGGCACTTCCGCGGGCGAGGCCCGGCTGACCATGTGGCCAGGAAGAGGCACGGCCAGTGAAGCGGCACAAGGGAAGGAGAAAAGAGGGAACACACAGGAACCCTATCACTAGGTCAGCACCAGCGGCAAAGGGTTCTGCTGCAGCTTCGCATGATTGATAGAAGTGTGCACATCCGTCTCAAAAACGACCAGCAGGGCAAGAGTCAACACAGCAAAAAGGATATACGCGAACCAACTGCAGCCCACAACCTGCCGTCCCAAGCTCCTGCCAGACCCAATCAGTTCCGCAATATTGCGTCTGTCGGCGCTGCAAGCGCTGCTGGTCTGCTCGGTCTACAGGGGGGGGGGGGGGGGCGGGGGGTATGTGTCACCCCTGGCAGAGTACCCAAATGTACTTTGTGGTTGTTTTGGAGGTGGGACCCGGAGGAAACAAGCCATACGGACTCTTCCCGTGAAAGAAGAAACCAATAAGCCAGTTGCAGACCACATCGCACGTCATACATAGAAGCGCAGCAACTCAGAAGGCACACTGCAATGTGACGGCCCCGTACCTGCGGCTGCCCTTCGATGAACCTCGCATTGTGAGCAGCTTGTGATGCAATTCCCGGTGGGAAACCGCCATCCCCCCCCCCAGTATAGCAACTCAGAACGTGGTCAAAGAAAGAGATAACTCACTTTCTGCAGTAGCTGCAAACACAAAAATGCAGTTAGCCAGGACGTTTTTGTCCCTTGCTAAGGCTTTTCATGCCCCTGTGCGCCGGGGCAAATTTCAATTCTACATCACTCCTTTCCACAGTGCACACCTACGGTAGGTCAGAGGACCCCGAAGGCACCCAAAATGACAAAACCCCTTGGCTCCTCATGTTTCCAACCGAGGGGGGTCATGGCATCTCTGGGTGTTAGTTTTCCAGTCCACGGCGGCCAGTGCCTAGAGCCACCCCGCCCCCCAATTGTATTATACAATCGTCAGCATTTGTGGGGCATGAACATCCGATGCTGCCTGGATTTGCTCTGCCCTGCTTGTCCAACATACACCTAGCTCCTATACTAATGCGGCACACATGCATCTGCCGTGTCGCAGAGTGGTCGGAATGCCAACAATACATCAGCCACCGCGTACACGATTTGCCAAAGGCACAAGGTAATTGCATAACAATTCAATAATGCAGAATAGAGGAGGAAAAATACAATCATTTGAAACTCGCACCCTTGCTCCTGTCATACTGCCACAAGACCGATGTGGGTGGTGACCTTGGACTTAGGGTTGGCTTAAACTTGGGGTGAGAAGATGACTTGGCTTGAGCCTTGGGCAACTTGAAACCATGGGCGGACAATTGTTGTTGTTGTTGTTGTTGTTGTTGTTGTTGTTGTTGTTGTTGTTGTTGTTGTTGTTGTTGTTGTTGTTGTTGTTGTTGTTGTTGTTTTTTGTTGCTGTTGTTGTTGTTGTTTTTTGTTGTTTGTTGCTGTTGTTTTTCGTTGTTGTTGTTGTTGTTGTTGTTGTTGTTGTTGCTCTTGTTGTTGTTGTTGTTACTGTTGTTGTTGTTGTTGTTGTTGTTGTTGGTGGTGGTGGTGTTGATTGCTGTTGTTGCGATTGTTGTTGTTGTTGTTGCTGTTGCTGTTGTTGTTGCTTGTTGTTGCTGCTGCTGCTGTTGTTGTTACTGGTTTGCAGGGGATCCTGTGTTGTATACAATTGCCCCTGAAAACCTTTGCCAAACCACAAATCCCATTGGCACAAAAGCGTGCTCAACACCTGTCCACCAGTTAAAATTGAATGCCGCTCACGCTGCAGTCAAATGCTGGACTGAAGGAGGGCGCCGCGGCTCCAAACACAAGGAATGGCAACCAAACTATGCAGATACCATCGCTGTTACTAACGGACCTTCCCTTTCAAACTGTCTGGGAGGGGGAGACAGACACAGCGAAAACGCGGGCGCGGGGGCGTCCGACAAAAGGTCCAGGGTCATGAAGGCAATCCCCTCCACCCACCCCCTTAGCAGTTTGCAGAGAGGCTGCAGTAAGGTGCCGCCTGGTCAGAGTGCGCCTTTCGGTTGCGGCCTGCCCAAGACTGCCACCCCAAAACGGGTACAGTAAATGGGCTTTCCGGGGGCACAGTGCTCCGGGGGTGCAGTGTTGCGGGGCATCGTGTTCCGGGGGTGCAGTGCTGCGGGGCATCGTGTTTTTGGGGGCATCGTGTTCCGGGGGTGCAGTGTTGTGCGGCACAGTGTTTTTGGGGGCATTGTGTTCCGGGGGTGCAGTGTTGTGCGGCATAGTGTTTTTGGGGGCATCGTGTTCCGGGGGTGCAGTGTTGTGCGGCATAGTGTTTTTGGGGGCATCGTGTTCCGGGGGTGCAGTGTTGTGTGGCATAGTGTTTTTGGGGGCATCGTGTTCCGGGGGTGCAGTGTTGTGCGGCACAGTGTTTTTGGGGGCATTGTGTTCCGGGGGTGCAGTGTTGTGCGGCATAGTGTTTTTGGGGGCATCGTGTTCCGGGGGTGCAGTGTTGTGCGGCATAGTGTTTTTGGGGGCATCGTGTTCCGGGGGTGCAGTGTTGTGCGGTACAGTGTTTTTGGGGGCATTGTGTTCCGGGGGTGCAGTGCTGCGGGGCATAGTGTTTTTGGGGGCATTGTGTTCCGGGGGTGCAGTGTTGTGCGGCATAGTGTTTTTGGGGGCATTGTGTTCCGGGGGTGCAGTGTTGTGCGGCATAGTGTTTTTGGGGGCATTGTGTTCCGGGGGTGCAGTGCTGCGGGGCGTAGTGTTTTTGGGGGCATCGTGTTCCGGGGGTGCAGTGTTGTGCGGCACAGTGCTTTTGGGGGCATCGTGTTCCGGGGGTGCAGTGTTGTGCGGCATAGTGTTTTTGGGGGCATCGTGTTCCGGGGGTGCAGTGTTGTGCGGCATAGTGTTTTTGGGGGCATCGTGTTCCGGGGGTGCAGTGTTGTGCGGCACAGTGTTTTTGGGGGCATCGTGTTCCGGGGGTGCAGTGTTGTGCGGCACAGTGTTTTTGGGGGCATTGTGTTCCGGGGGTGCAGTGTTGTGCGGCACAGTGTTTTTGGGGGCATTGTGTTCCGGGGGTGCAGTGTTGTGCGGCATAGTGTTTTTGGGGGCATTGTGTTCCGGGGGTGCAGTGCTGCGGGGCATAGTGTTTTTGGGGGCATTGTGTTCCGGGGGTGCAGTGTTGTGCGGCATAGTGTTTTTGGGGGCATCGTGTTCCGGGGGTGCAGTGTTGTGCGGCATAGTGTTTTTGGGGGCATTGTGTTCCGGGGGTGCAGGGTTGTGCGGCATAGTGTTTTTTGGGGCATCGTGTTCCGGGGGTGCAGTGTTGTGCGGCATAGTGTTTTGGGGGGCATTGTGTTCCGGGGGTGCAGTGTTGTGCGGCATAGTGTTTTTGGGGGCATTGTGTTCCGGGGGTGCAGTGTTGTGCGGCATAGTGTTTTTGGGGGCATCGTGATTCGGGGGTGCAGTGTTGTGCGGCACAGTGTTTTTGGGGGCATTGTGTTCCGGGGGTGCAGTGTTGTGTGGCATAGTGTTTTTGGGGGCATTGTGTTCCGGGGGTGCAGTGTTGTGCGGCATAGTGTTTTTGGGGGCATCGTGTTCCGGGGGTGCAGTGTTGTGCAGCATAGTGTTTTTGGGGGCACCGTGTTCCGGGGGTGCAGTGTTGTGCGGCATAGTGTTTTTGGGGGCATTGTGTTCCGGGGGTGCAGTGCTGCGGGGCATAGTGTTTTTGGGGGCATTGTGTTCCGGGGTGCAGTGTTGTGCGGCATAGTGTTTTTGGGGGCATTGTGTTCCGGGAATGCAGTGTTGTGCGGCACAGTGTTTTTGGGGGCATTGTGTTCCGGGGGTGCAGTGTTGTGCGGCACAGTGTTTTTGGGGGCATTGTGTTCCGGGGGTGCAGTGTTGTGCGGCATAGTGTTTTTGGGGGCATTGTGTTCCGGGGGTGCAGTGCTGCGGGGCATAGTGTTTTTGGGGGCATTGTGTTCCGGGGTGCAGTGTTGTGCGGCATAGTGTTTTTGGGGGCATTGTGTTCCGGGAATGCAGTGTTGTGCGGCACAGTGTTTTTGGGGGCATTGTGTTCCGGGGGTGCAGTGTTGTGCGGCACAGTGTTTTTGGGGGCATTGTGTTCCGGGGGTGCAGTGTTGTGCGGCACAGTGTTTTTGGGGGCATCGTGTTCCGGGGGTGCAGTGCTGCGGGGCATAGTGTTTTTGGGGGCATCGTGTTCCGGGGGTGCAGTGTTGTGCGGCACAGTGTTTTTGGGGGCATCGTGTTCCGGGGGTGCAGTGTTGTGCGGCATAGTGTTTTTGGGGGCATCGTGTTCTGGGGGTGCAGTGTTGTGCGGCATAGTGTTTTTGGGGGCATTGTGTTCCGGGGGTGCAGTGCTGCGGCACAGTGTTTTGGGGGCATCGTGTTCCGGGGGTGCAGTGTTGTGCGGCACAGTGTTTTTGGGGGCATCGTGTTCCGGGGGTGCAGTGCTGCGGGGCATAGTGTTTTTGGGGGCATCGTGTTCCGGGGGTGCAGTGTTGTGCGGCACAGTGTTTTTGGGGGCATCGTGTTCCGGGGGTGCAGTGTTGTGCGGCATAGTGGTTTTGGGGGCATCGTGTTCCGGGGGTGCAGTGTTGTGCGGCATAGTGTTTTTGGGGGCATTGTGTTCCGGGGGTGCAGTGCTGCGGCACAGTGTTTTGGGGGCATCGTGTTCCGGGGGTGCAGTGTTGTGCGGCATAGTGTTTTTGGGGGCATCGTGTTCCGGGGGTGCAGTGTTGTGCGGCACAGTGTTTTTGGGGGCATCGTGTTCCGGGGGTGCAGTGTTGTGCGGCATAGTGTTTTTGGGGGCATTGTGTTCCGGGGGTGCAGTGCTGCGGCACAGTGTTTTGGGGGCATCGTGTTCCGGGGGTGCAGTGTTGTGCGGCACAGTGTTTTGGGGGGCATCGTGTTCCGGGGGTGCAGTGTTGTGCGGCATAGTGTTTTTGGGGGCATCATGTTCCGGGGGTGCAGTGCTGCGGCACAGTGTTTTGGGGGCATTGTGTTCCGGGGGTGCAGTGTTGTGCGGCACAGTGTTTTTGGGGGCATTGTGTTCCGGGGGTGCAGTGTTGTGCGGCATAGTGTTTTTGGGGGCATTGTGTTCCGGGGGTGCAGTGTTGTGCGGCATAGTGTTTTTGGGGGCATCGTGTTCCGGGGGTGCAGTGTTGTGCGGCACAGTGTTTTTGGGGGCATCGTGTTCCGGGGGTGCAGTGTTGTGCGGCACAGTGTTTTGGGGGGCATTGTGTTCCGGGGGTGCAGTGTTGTGCGGCATAGTGTTTTTGGGGGCATTGTGTTCCGGGGGTGCAGTGTTGTGCGGCACAGTGTTTTTGGGGGCATTGTGTTCCGGGGGTGCAGTGTTGTGCGGCATAGTGTTTTTGGGGGCATCGTGTTCCGGGGGTGCAGTGTTGTGCGGCACAGTGTTTTTGGGGGCATCGTGTTCCGGGGGTGCAGTGTTGTGCGGCACAGTGTTTTTGGGGGCATTGTGTTCCGGGGGTGCAGTGTTGTGCGGCATAGTGTTTTTGGGGGCATCGTGTTCCGGGGGTGCAGTGTTGTGCGGCATAGTGTTTTTGGGGGCATCGTCTTCCGGGGGTGCAGTGTTGTGCGGCATAGTGTTTTTGGGGGCATCGTGTTCCGGGGGTGCAGTGTTGTGCGGCACAGTGCTTTTGGGGGCATTGTGTTCCGGGGGTGCAGTGCTGCGGGGCATCGTGTTTTTGGGGGCATTGTGTTCCGGGGTGCAGTGTTGTGCGGCACAGTGTTTTTGGGGGCATTGTGTTCCGGGGGTGCAGTGTTGTGCGCCACAGTGTTTTTGGGGGCATTGTTGTTCCGGGGTCAGTACAATGGTCAGGGCCCCTCAAATGAACGTTTGTGGGCACCATCGGGCAAACAAGAACACGTCAAATGTCCCTCAGCCCACAAACGTGACATTTTGCCCCCGAACCCTCGTCTTATGTGCTGGCGGCAAAATTGGTACCGAAGACAATCCACCGGGGGGCACTGCAGTTCAGTTCGAGACACCAAACCCCGCGGCGTGGGCGGGGGTCCCGGGAGGGGGGGGGGGGGGGGCGAAAGTTTTTCTCCGCTTTGGGGGCATTTTTGTATTCCCCCTTTCATTCTGAGCATTTTGAATATACAGAAGTGGGATGAATTTTGGTTTTACCACTCACACCAAATGAAAAACAGGACCAGTATGGGTCGGGGGGTCCACAGGGGGAGAGGGGGGGGGGGGGGTTGGTGTCAGGCCTCACAGGTAAGTGCCCCCCGTGAGACCATCAGGTCCCAAGTTAATACTAACACGTCCCCTACACACCCCTGCAGCTTGGGCAATACCGTAGCTCGGCGCCGAAGAGGCGGTGGTCGTCACCCCTCGGGCTCACTCTACAGCTTCGACGGGAGGGGCCGCACGGGGGCCAACAAAGCGTTTTGAAAGCGTCTTGCACAGCAATATCAAGGCTCAGGAATGTGTGTCCTCCCTCATCGCCTGGCCCAATCGGGTGGTGGGTGGGGCCTGCGGGGGGAGCGTTGGCTCAGACGAGACACCACCGTCCACCACCAGAACTACGCTCGGAGGGGCCTGGGTCCGGCTGGGGCTTGCCATGGGCACGTCTGGCGTCGACTTCCGTGTGCGAAGTGCAGTTGTTACGGAGCCGCACGCAGGCTAACGTCAGAAGAGAGGAATGGGGGGGGGGGAGGGGGGGGGGGTCTCTGGGAACCAAAAAGGTTGTGTACCTGAAATGGCCCGATCAGATTTTCCTGATTGAAAATGCCTTTTTCCCCCACGATGGTCCCTTTGGTCTGGGCTGCAATTCATTGAACCAAATCTCGGTGCGTGGAGTATGTTCGGCATTTCATGACGGAGGACTCCGCCCTGCACCATGTCTACTATACACCGTTTGTCCCTTTGGTCTGGGGGGGGGGGGGGTGACCTAATCAAAAAACAGACTAATGCAAACTTGAGGCAGTGCACTCCACAGTCAGGCATAAGTGCATCTTTATTCTCTGTGCCAAACCCGGTTAAACCTCAAGACACACACACTGTGTCTGAAACAGAAAACAGAACATCATGTCTGACTACCCCCCCCCTTTGTAATAGCTACGCCAAAGTACGGAATTAATACGGTCCCTACGCCTACTGTAGCTATTACAAGGGCGTAGCTTGCGCACGACACCTACAACTACCGACATACACGTGAGAGAATGCATGGTATGGGTGCACCTTGACCTCCGCCCATGTTCCCAAAGGCATGCAAACACAAGAAAGTGTTTGAGACATGAAAATTCAGGTTCCCATGTTCTCACAAGCTATGAAGCATCCATGACCCTATGTAGCTGGCAAATTTGTCCTAAACCCATGTGTTATGCGGCTGCACTACATTTGTACCGAATTAAAATTAGGTACCAAATTAATACGGTCCCTACGCCTACTGTAGCTATTACAAGGGCGTAGCTATTACAAGGGGGGGGGGTACATTAGTCAGACAATCACAGTTGGTAGCTGTCAGTCAGGCATCATCATTTGGTCTGGGGGGTGGGGGGGTCCTCCTAAGGTTGTCAGCCGGTCTAATGTAAGCCTGGCGGCACACCAGTGTGTGGAGCCGTTTGGAGCCAAAGTCCAGAGAGGGTTACGTGGCAGGCCCCCGTCGGGTGCTGAGGGTATTACGCAGAAGACCGGACCGTGAAGTCCGAGGAGCCCTCGAAGAGTGCAACACGTGGTCGGGGCAGGGCATTTCGCGGGCCCCAACCAGACATCGATTCCCTCCCAGACGCGAGTGGCATGTATGACAAGGGGTGCGCGTGCCACGGCCTAAATGAGTGGCAGGGGAGTCTGGACTGTGTTGTAGGGGGGTGTCCCACTGCCCGCAGCTCCGAAACGGCGCGTGCCCCACGCACACATGCACACCACACACACACACACATGCGCGTACACGCTCGCAGATGCGCAGGAGGCAGCAGCTCAATGCAACAAGAGTTGTGAGGCATTCTCAGCATCACGACCCAAGAGCCTGGGCAACGCAATGCGGGCAAAGCCTTTCCGCCGTCACCCCCCCCCCCCCCCACACACACAATTCTTGCTTCTCCTGTGCACAGGTGGCCGAAAGCAACCACCAGTGACACCTCCGCTTCGGAAATGTGCATGCACACACAATCGCGCGCGCACACACGCACACACAATCGCGCGTGCACAGGCGCAGATACGCGTACACAGAATGGGAAACCCCAAAACGAATGTTTGAGGAGGATTCCCTGCAGAGGAGGCCAAGGGAGTTCCCCTGAACCCAGCCAATTACCTGGAGAAATGTCACTCAGGTCAGACCCTCTGCCAATGCACATGGTGCCCACTGCTGATCACAAAGACACTCCATTTCTAGCACCTGCGAGAGCCACAGCCCCTACACGGAGAGTTCTTGCGCCGGAGGGCTTGAACTGTGTAGCTCTCCCCTGTCGGACCTATCGCCCCCTTGTCGGGCACTAGCGACGTGCCTGGCCATACACCATGGCACACACGCAGTTTTGCCGCGTTCCCGGCTGCCAGAGGCTAAGAACCAACAGATCCACGGAACCCGGTCGAGGGTACTCGGATGTGCGGAGCGCGCGGCCTGTCCAAGCTGCACGGCGCGGATCGGTCCAAAGAAAGGCAGAGTGCGTGAGGCGTGCAGCACAGGCACAGTGGGTGGGCGTGCACGCAGTTTTCCACGTGGATTGCGTGGGTGAGGACTGACCCGCTTCCATAGTCTCCCGGGTTGCCGTAATACATGTCAGCGGCCAGCGGCCGACGAATCCGAGCGATTGCCACTGAGCAATGTTGGAATTTGTGTCCCAGCCTTTACTCCTGTGACCGGCCAACTCACCCAACATGCGACCGTGCGTGCCCTGTCTTGTCCTGCCCCATGCTGCCCCGTGCTTCCCTTGCAGAGCATGATGCATGCGCGGCGGTGTGGGTTTTGGTGTCAGCCCCACAAGGGGGTACACTCTTTGTTGCGCCCCCCCCGCGAGGGGTAGGGTTTGGCATGTCGCCTTGGATTTGTTGTTCTCGTCTGCAGCTGGCGGCGTCTGGGGGGGGGGGGGGGATTTGGCACAAGGCCTGGGTATCTGATTGTTTGCCTTTGGCGGCGCCTATTGGCCTCTCGCCACTGCTCATTCTGACCCTCTGTGTGCCCGAACGTGTTTTGGTTGTGTCAACGGAGCCCCCGGATGACTTGTCCTGTTTGACTACTCCGGGGGTCGGCCGTCCCGGAGACGGGCTGTTGCCCGTGCCATTGACCAGGTGCATCCAGACGCACACTCCGAGTCCACGCGGGGGTTTGCCGACTCCAGCACTGACTTGTGCGCGCTGGGGTGTGCATCTGCGGGATAATTTTCCTGACAGGGGCCTGGCGGGGGGGGGGGGGGGGGTAATCGGCCAGTCACAGAGCACACGAATGCCCCGAGGAGGACCTGATGGGCGGCCTGGACGCGGCGGACCACAGCCCGCGCAGCCGCGCTGATTGGCACGGCCGGGGCTACATCCGGGGGATCGAGGCCCCTCGCCTCATACGCCTGGTTCAGACCTCCGCTGGCACCGCAGCGCTTTGAGGTCTTTGGCGACACACAACAAAACGGGCCCATCCGATGCACCGCTGGTGCTTAAGCAGACCTGTTCTGGGCGGGGTCAGGAGCAGGGGTGTGTACCCGCCCGCACCCGCGTGTTCGTGCTGCATGACGTATCTGGGCTCAGGGCAGCCCTTCCGGTGCAGTCGGCAGGTCATGACGGCGGGGTAGACGGTGGTGCATTGAGGAGGCAAACCAACAGCAACGGGAAGCGGATCCGCCCTGACGTTCAAGCACCGCCAACGAAAACTCGGCGTGGTTCTCGTGCGGTTTTGTTTTCTGGCGTCGCCCGTCACATTGGGGTTAGCGGACGACGCTGGGGGAACACCAACCAAAAGTGGGGTGAATTGTGAGGGCTCGGAGCTGAAGCAGCAACAGCAGCAGCAGCAGCATGCATGCGTGCGTGCATCCATCCGGCCATACACCCAAACACACATGCATGCACAGATGTATATTGGTAGAAGGATTGCAAACAGCACAGACAGACCGGACAAGCAGTGTGGGACGGTTTGTATGTACGCGCGCGCGTGCGTGCGTGCGTGCGCGTGTACCAAGGCATCAATCAGATCATGCTCGCACTGCAAGATTCAACATAGGCAGGTAGAGGTGTAGGGGGGAGGGGGGTTGGAGAGGCACCGGCGTGGGTCAGCGAGGTCAGCTATCGTACAGGGTCAGCAGTCGTTTGGAGTCAGCTGACTCACCAGAAGATGGGGTTCCCTGAAACTGGCCCCATCACCTTGGCAACCACCTCCCTTGGCCCCGACATGTCCATGATGCGCTTCTCCCACCACATGTTATGTACATACGAACGCATGCAGGTATGTATGCATGTGTGTGTGTGTGTGTGTGTGCGTGCGTGTGTGCGTGTGTCTGTGTGTGTGTGTGTGTGTGTGTGTGTGTGTGTGTGCGGTGTGTGTGTGTGTGTGTGTGTGTGTGTGTGTGTGTGTGTGTGTGTGCGTGTGTGCGTGTGTGTGTGTGTGTGTGTGTGTGTGTGTGTGTGTGCATGTGTGTGTGTGTGTGTGCGTGTGTGTGTGTGTGTGTGTGTGTGTGTGTGTGTGTGTGTGTGTGTGTGTGTGTGTGTGTGTCTGTGTGTGTGTGTGTGTGCGTGCTCGAGTATGTGTACGTGCATGGGGGTGTATGCAAGCATAGCATGGCATGTGTGTGTGTGTGTGTGTGTGTGTGCAGACGGGCAATAGCACCTGGTGCCTAGCCAATGCGTAAGCGTGTGCACATGTACACACATTACATACAGGGATACAATCACAATGCTCCGCAGGTCATGGAGGTCCGATGTTTTGGATCATATGCCAAATGGATGGTTTTTGACATCACTGCAACTTGGCCTGCAACAGAGAGGACAGGTGAAAAACAGGGTTGACGGGCCGTCAAGCACTAGCACTGAGTGGGGTGAGGGTGCCCCCCGCCCCCAGGTGGGGGGGGGGGTAATTTTTTGACCCGGCACCCCCCGCAGAAAGTG
>OZ038384.1:82736733-82793171 GCA_964036045.1 Eutreptiella sp. 'Long Island Sound 2002'
CCAGGGGTGGAGTCGCAGACAACCTGTACCCTGCAGCTTCAGTGTCATGTCCTTGGCCTGGTGGTACACAACCCACGCGCGTTGAAGCACGAAGCAGAGCACGGCGTGCCATGCTGCCTCCCACAGCGCGACATGCCACTGGAATGTGCCGCACTGGATGCCATCTGCAGAGCACGCCAACAGCACGTGTGAAGTGGTGTCCAGACATGCCTCCAGCGCAGGCAATCTGCGTCTCGTTAGGAGCCAGCCCTGGGCGGTGTGCCACCCGGTAATACTCGCCCCACTCACATCCAGAACTCAGTAGGAACATGCTGCATCCGGTGCACGCGCTCGGACCCCCGTGGGTGTGGCTGGCTTGGCAGACGCGAGCGGCAAGCCAGCCACGAGCGGCAAGTCCGGTGCTGCCCCATGCGGGCCGCACCACGGTGCATAGGAATTGCTCATTGCTCAACGATCCGGCGTCTGCCGTTGTCCGCGACACTTACCCCGCCTCCACGTGCGGAACACACTGCCGTGTGACCAGGGGGGCGTTTTCGCACAGCGCGCGCACAGCCGCGCACAGCGCGGGCACAGTGCCAAGTATTACGGTGATTATCCAGGTAACAACCCTGAAAACCACAAACCTGCGGAATCATGCACAATCAATTCAAAACTCAAAAATTCAAACATCTGATGCTTGCCATGGGTCCCAGGGACCTAAATTCCGCCCCCTATAGCCCGTCCACTGCAGCAGCCATTCAATGACGTCCTTTCAATCTTCTGAACTTACCGAACTCCCGGTGGTGGAGAACAGCCAACTTTTCGCACAGCGCGCGCACAGCGCACAGTACGCCCCCCAGGGGTCGGTTGTTGGGCGAGGCCACGGTTTGATGGGCAGCACCAGAAAACGCGCGCCGGCACCCTCTGTCCCGTTGCCACGCTGGGGGTGTGGCGTACAGTTGTGTTGGGGGCGTGGAAGACCATTTGGCAGGGCGTGACAGACCAGTTGATACGGGCGTGGTGGTTGGCCGCCCTTCTTTGGGTGTCCCAATACTCGATCCTGACCCTTGATCGACAACGCAGGTCACACAAAAGACATGGCACTCGACAGCGGTTGCACTGGGACCCTCGGCCCCCGCCACAAGGAAACGACTGAGTGGCCGGCGCCGGCATGGGGAGGTGCCATCAAGGCTGAGAGAGCATGCCGGTTGGTACTTCCGGGTGTATGCACGTGTGAGGGAATGCTCCGCGCGTGGGTGGGGCCGTACGCAGGTCACAAAGCGCTCCACACATGCACGTCCTGGTATGCATATGCAGCAATGTGGAGGCAGTTCTTTCATCATTGGCCTGGGCCACACCTCTGCTATGCTACAAGCAAAGTTTGATGTTCGAAGTCATTGCTATGCTACAATCTTTGCTCTGTGTTTGTCTTTCTGACTACTGGACCGTGTTTTGTCGACCGCAGAGCAGTCTAAATAGTACCCCCCCCCCCCTTGTATAAGCTACGCCAAAGTCCCAAATTAATACGGTCCCTACGCCTATCGTAGCTTGGACAAGGGCGTAGCTTGCGCGCGACACATACAACTACCGACACTGGGCGCCCAGGTTCAAAAAGAGAGGATTGCATGGTGAGCTGGTGCAAGGAAGGGGATTATAATGCACAAGGATACCAAAAATCAGAGCTATGTGGGGTTAGTGGACAAACACTCACAACAAATGTGTCCATGACTCTATGCGACTCGCAAATTCGTCACAAAACCCATGTCTTATGTGGCTGCACTACGTTTGGTACCGAATTAAAATTAGGAACCAAATTAATACGGTCCCTACGCCTACTGTAGCTTGGACAAGGGCGTAGCTTATACAAGACGGGGGGGGGGGTGCAGCACAGGAAGGCGCACCCCTGATTTCTGATACCTGGTGTAGCCTTACTTGGATGGGCGCGTGGAAGGGGGGGGGGGGGGGGCTGTCTACCCGTTGGGTTGGGGGTGAAGGGGGCGGGTTCAAAAAATGGGGGCTATGATGCTACAGATACATAGCCAGAAAATGACCCCCTGACACTGGCCATTCTATCATTACCCAATCAGTTCACTGTGCATGACACAGCACAATAGTCGGGCTGGCCTGTAGCTCTGTTTTTTGCGCTGTGTTTGCGCTGCCGTTCAAAAAATAGCGGGGGGGAGGGGGGTCCAATTCAGTAACCCAACCACCGCCAACCGCCATCCGCCACCAACCACTAACCGCCAACCGCCAACCGCCATCCGCCGCCAACTGCCACCAATTGGCAACCGCCAACCGCCGCCAACCGCCAACCATTGTTCACCACTGTTTCCGTGGTTTTGTGCCTTGCCCATGTCTTGACCGTGAAGCAGAGAGCGTACAAAGTGCCTTGTGCCCGCTGCCCACGCCCTCGCCTCTCGAGCACAGCAGGGGCATACATCCGACAAACAGCACACTGGCGCCCACCAGGAGCACCCAAACCAGACACCAAACTACATATGTCCAGAAGATGGAATGGACGACACTGCAACGGCTCTCTTTCAGCTCCGGATCCTCTGCATCTCTCATGAAATTCTGGTGGGTCTTGGGTTGTTGCATAAAATGGGCCTCACCCCACGGACAGGGATGCCTTCACCCACAAGGGTGCAGATGTCACAGGCAGTGCGGGGACATCATGCACATCAGGACATCAGTCTGGAGACAGAAGGCGCAAAGGGAACGCGGAAATGTCTGATTCCACCCCTCGAACACACTGCACAAGGGCATCTCTACCCTGGGAGCGACATCAGTTGCTTAGCAGTCTTGCTTGCCAAAGGAACTCTGGCTATTGCACGTGCGGCAGGCAGTGCAAAGCACAGAAAAGGATGTGGCTCGCCAGTGGCCTGTAAGGCCAGAGGTACCTTTCTGTCACAAAGAAACGAGACACGAAGACGCCAGTGGGCAGGCCACCGACAAGTGTAGCGGTGGTACCCCCCCCCCTTTGTATAAGCTACGCCAAAGTCCCAAATCAATACGGTCCCTACGCCTACTGTAGCTTGGACAAGGGCGTAGCTTATACAAGGGGGGGGGGGGGTAGTGCAGCGGAACATCATGCACCGTCGCCAAGCAAACAAGCACCGGACCTGACTGTCACTTTTCAAGCTCACAGGCAACTGAAACCATAGGTACTCCCCGCCTTCCCTAAACACAGGTGTCCTTTCATGTGCTGTTGTGTTCTGGGGTGTGTGCTGGCCTGTTGCTTTGTGTTGTCATGTTTTGAGGGGGAGGGCTGGCCTATGTCTGCAACACGTGTTCCGTGGTACGTGCCGTGCGGGAACACGGGCCTATCCATTCCTGCAGCCTGCACAAAGCTACAAACCACATCCTCTATTGGATTTGGACCACAAAAACGATAGTCCCGAAGAAGACCCTAAAGTGCAGGAACACGGGGTCGCCGTGTGTGGACAAGCCCATGTTACCCCTCCCCCCCCCCCTCCTTGTATAAGCTACGCCAAAGTCCCAAATTAAGACGGTCCCCACGCCTACTGTAGCTTGGACAAGGCCGTAGAGGCCCGGGTTCAAAAAGAGAAGATTGCACAGTGAGCTGGTGCAAGGAAGGGGAATACAATGCACAAATATCCCCAAAATCAGAACTACGTGGGTTCAAGTGGGCAAACACTCACAACAAATGTGTCCATGACCCTATGTAACTGGCAAATTTGTCACCAAACCCATGTCTTATGTGACCGCACCGAATCAAATTAGGAACCAAATTAATACGGTCCATACGCCTACTGTAGCTTGGACAAGGGCGTAGCTTATACAAGGGGGGGGGGGGGGGGGGGGTAGGACAAGGGGCGGGAGGGGTAGCCTCACCTTGGTAGCCGCCAGACTAGGCTCCTACCAAGTAGCTGTCCCTTGTGCACCACCTTGCGACCCGAATGTGGCGCGCACAACACATCCAAAGCTTGTGTCTGTTACGCTATGATGGCGGAACAAGCTGGTGCCAAGGGGCAGGCACCACTGCAATGCGTGCTGTGTGTGTGTGTGTGTGTGCATATGCGTGTGTGGGCCCTATCGTTTCAAGGACACAGCACACAGCACCCATCCACCACTACTTCAACTAAGAAAACGCCCCCCCACTACAAACACCCCTCCCAACAAGGGAACAAAACGATGGCAACCACTGCACCCAACATGAAATAGCCTCATGCCATCCTACCATTGCTGGCAGCCCATGCTTCCACTGCTGCGTGCTCAAGGGGGCGTATTCATGCCGCACTTTGCGGAGAAAACACACCAACTGGCCTGATCTCGAACCCCTCTGAAAATGGCCCCTGAGGAGAGAAACCCCATTGGCCACAGCAATACCATAAGCACACCTCCTTCCCACAAGCAGTGCACAATCAAGAGTGGAATACAATCAATTATTTCTACCCCCCATGTCCATCCCCCCGCAGGGACGACGGTTCCCCCCCCCACCCCCCGGGGGGGGGGGGGGCTGTACCAAATGACGCCCCCCCCCCCCCCGGGACAGACACCACACAACAGTAACCTGAATTCTAGTATACCCAATCAAAATTATTCTTCGGCACCTTTGGCACCTGTGATTTCCTATTGATTTCTTATTGTATTGTCCAGGGGCCAAGTGACCCCCCCCCGGGGGGGGGGGGATGAACAGGGGGGGGGGGGGATAACCCCTACTGTCTAACAGTCTCCAGCATGGAGAGGGATAACGTGGGCGGGTTGATCTCAATGGCACTGGAAAGCTCAACGAACACAATTAGAAGTGGCTATGGGCTAAAATACGGGCGCTTGGTGACACTAGACGGCCAAATCTCCATGTCATGTGCGCGCCGCCTCAGGCGCTCCCCCTGGGTGGTGGACCCCACCCACTCTACACCCTGAGTAGTATTGGAACTGAGCTGGTGGGGGAAAAGACATTGCCCAAATACGATACGCATTTCGCACACTGGACATTGAGGAATTTGTACACTGCACAGTGTGCACTGTACTTGCACAGTGTGCTCTTTGGACTGCACACTGCACACTGCACACTGCACACTGCACTCCAAATACCCGGCACACACCGCACACCATGCACAATGCACATGGCGTGCATTGCACAATGCACACTGCGCATTGCACCTTGTTCACTGCAAACTGCACTGTGGACGCATACCACACAGCCCGCACACTGCACATTGTACAGTCTTGGGCAAAATAGACTCAAAGTCGGTTGACAACCACTTGTTCAAGGAGCTCAGATGGTCTGGGATCATTTTTGGAAAACAGCAATTGCAACCCATTGCTGACCTTGTTTTTGATCTTGAAATGGGATCACTTTATGAGGAATGCATTTTTGACCCCCTTTTTTTGACCTTTTTTGGTTCCAAAATGGTCCCTTCTCAAGGCCCTTTGGGGGTTCAAGGGGACCAAATGGGTCAGAAAACGCTCAAAACAGCCTTGCTTCTCGGTGCAAAAACTCACAAAGCCACAACCAGCTGCTCCAACACGGTACTTTACGTCACTACAAATCGCAGCATGACCCTTTCTACCTGAGGGCCTTCTGACATACATTGTCATCGGCAAGTGCCATGTAAATGAAATGCCTAGCACCTTGCGGCTACTCAGTACACCTGTGGACAAAAGCTTGGACTGTGCAGAATACGTCCCCCGATGTTGAAATTGTCTCTCTTTCCGCAGCACAACCGCCTCCTTCCCCACACCCAAATTGCTTGCATGACCTCCACATCAAACTTCAAACAATGAACGACTCACAGCATTTGAATGCACAAGATGAGAAAAAGATCCCATGAGGCTCCGGTGCACAGTTTGTCATTGGAAGATTCTCCGAGAGACAAATGTTGGAACCTGCAATCCTGCCCACAAAGGATTTCCTTCACTTGTGCCGCAGCCCCATTCTCCAAAATTCTTCTGTCACGGTGGCAGGTTAGGGGAACGGACAGGGGCATGCCTTCAAGGAAAATTGTCAACAGCCTCAATCTTCGATCCCGTGGTCACAATAAGAGGTTGGGAAAGATCCACCGGGGGATGGTTAGGGGAGAGGCAAAACGGCCGCACTGTTGCGCACTTCTGCAGCCAGTTGAACACCCGGCGAAGCCTGAAGCCTGAACGTTGCGAAAATGCTGTGCATAGGTCTGTGCAGCTCCGGGTGGCAGGGGCATAGTGTTCCAGGGGCAAAGCGTTCCGGGGGCATAATGTTCCGGGGGCATAATGTTCCGGAGGCATAGTGGTCCGGCGGCACAGTGCTCCGGAGGCATAGTGGTCTGGGGGCACAGCGTTCCGGGGCATTATGGTGCGGGCGTGCAGCTGTGTGTCGCTCTGAATGTGCCTGTCTGCACCCCCGTACGGCTCCCCGTGGCTCTGTCGGTCGTGCGTGGCTCTGCTGGCCTTTCCTGTCCGAAAAAAAAAGAAGGGCATACTCCTTGGGGACAGCCTCAGACGCGTAGTGTGGGTACGAGGTCAGGCTCAGGAAAACCGGGGGGGGGGGATCTGGCGGACCCGCCCCCCACCCACCCACCCACCCAGAACCAAAAATCTTGCCTCCCGGGAAAGGTCAAATTTTCAACGGGAGCTAAAAATGTGAGGCCCACTTTACGTACACCCCATACCAGACATGCCACTAGCGTCTGTCAGGGAAACTGGTTCTCAGTAGGAATCGGCCCCGTACCAAAGGCCACTCAGTAATACCCGCCCCCCCCGCACCACCAAAACTCAGTAGGAACGTGCTGCGCCCATCGTGTGGCTCAGTAGGACCCTGCTCCATCTGATCACGTCTGAGCCGGCGGACGCTAGTGGCAAATCTGCCTCATAACCCCCTCTCCACCTCGTGGGGTAGGCCACACAGAATCAGCAAAAGCCCGCTCATGGTGCAGTACGAACGGACGGATAAAGGCATGGACTTTGAAGAGATTCTCGCACTTCGATGGGCTGATGTGGGCTTCCTCCGGTTGTGCGGTGACGGTATGCGCAGCTGGACCCGATTGGGACGGCACAGACTCCTCTCGGGTATGCCCAACGCCCTGCCTGCGGCAAGACCCTTCCTCCTCCGCAGGCATCACCCCACGCCCTCCGCAGGAACGTCCGCAGGCACGGGACTGGCAGGCGTTCGGGCGCCGCCATGCGCTGATCGCCGCACTGCCACCCCCGTTCCAGACCAAAACGGGGGCCGCTCGGATCGGGGACGCAGAAGATGGTTTGGTGGGGAGGTGGCGGTCGACTGAAGAGGGTCGCGACAATGAGGGCCTCCGATGGTGCCGTACAGCCGCTCTAATACCCCCCCCCCTTTGTAATAGCTACGCCAAAGTACGGAATTAATACGGTCCCTACGCCTACTGTAGCTATTACAAGGGCGTGGCTTGCGCACGACACATACAACTACCAACATACACGTGAGAGAATGCATGGTATGAGTGCACCTCCGGCTCCGGGGATGGGGACGGTGATCGGATGGAGAACTCGATTTTTGAAAGGGGGGCACAGGGGTGTGTGACCACCTGCCCACCCTTCATGTACTCCAACACCGCAAACAGGTCCCCCTTCTCTGATGGCCCCTTCATTGTGGCATCCACATGCTCACCGGTGGAACGTGTGAAAATCACTGGATGCCCAGGTTGAAAAAGAGAAGATTGCATGGTGAGCTGGTGCAAGAAAAGGGTATATAGTACACAAATATCCCCCAAATCAGAGCTATGTGGGTTGAAGTGGGCAAACACTCACAACAAATGTGTCCATGACCCTATGTAGCTGGCAAATTTGTCACCAAACCCATGTGTTATGCAGCTGCACTACATTTGTACCGAATTAAAATTAGGCACCAAATTAATACGGTCCGTACGCCTACTGTAGCTATTACAAGGGCGTAGCTATTACAAGGGGGGGGGGGTACTTCCCTGCTTGGGGCTTGGGACCAGACGGCCCGGGGCCGGTTGTCCAACGTCCTGTCGCACTGGAGGCCGGCGCATCGGCATTTCCCGCGCGCATTGCGCGCGCGTCCGTCAGATCCGGTGGTTGGCCGGATCAGTCTGCATCGTTGTTTTTGATGGTCGCAGTGGCGCATCGACTCCTGTTTCTGTCCGTTGGATCCCCCTTTCTTCCCCGGTCCAGGCCGCTTTGCAACCCCAACCCGTGCATTCTCGGGGCCTTGCACCGCAGATCGGCAGGATCACAAGAGCCTCGACAACCCAAACCCTCCGCGGGTGGGCAAGAGCCCGACCTGCACTGCGAACAGCTTCCCCACGACACCCCCGGCACCCGCCAAAGGCCCCATGTGCGCGCGCTGGACGAGAATCAGTGGATTGCGGGTCGTGTGTTCGGGTTAACAAAAATGACAAATTGTGGGCAATCTTCGTGTGGGCTGTCCACTGAGTCAGTGAGATATGGCAAGCACACTGGCACAACATGGGGATGTGCATCGGCGATGGCCTGGCAGCCGCGTAGACGCGGTTCGCAGGACTGCCCACTGAAAAACGGCGCCAACCTTCAATTGTAGTGCATCCCTGGGCAAGGGTCAACGTTCTTGGGGTTTACATCCCAAGATCACAGGCACAGATCCCAAACGGCTGCGGTTCTGGAAAGGGGGGGGGGCTCACTTTTGTGCCGGAGCTCTGCACACCCCCGGTCCCAACCCCCGGGCCTCACTGGGAGACGGGGGTCGCCACGTGCACGCCCCTGCAGGGCGAGGCCGGGATGCGGGCGTCCAGCGCCTCAAACACGTCGTGTGTGAAGGCCGCGTTGTCGAAGAAGTCGTACAGGAAGCGGCGGGCGTTGGGGCGGTAGCGGTACACCGACATCAGCGTGTGGACGTCGGCCGCGAGCCGGGGGTTGTGGAACGCCGACGGGGTTTTCAGCCGGATCTTCTTCAATTCCTGCAGGGCGGGGGGATGATTGCTTTGGGGGGGGGGGGGGGTCTGCAGGAGTCGCACCTGCTATGGTATGGGCTGGAGCTTGGCTCGGACCCACCCTCCCCTGGGGGGGGGGGGGGGGCACCTGCTATGGTATGGGCTGGAGCTTGGCTCGGACCCACCCTCCCCTGGGGGGGGGGGGGGGCACCTGCTATGGTATGGGCTGGAGCTTGGCTCGGACCCACCCGGTACCGGCGCGCTGCGGTACCGGTACCGGCGCGCTGCGGTACCGGCACAGGCGCGCTGCGGTACCGGTACAGGCGCGCTGCGGTACCGGTACAGGGTGAGATGGCACGGAAGCCCACGTTCCCAACCGGCCCCCTCCTTTGGTCGCCGTGCCGGGCCCCGCAAAATCCTATCGAGGCTGACCCCCGGGCCCCTGAGGCCCTGGGGGGGGCTTGGAGCCCCCCCAAATTCAGGGAGGGGGGGTTGCGGACAGCGGCTCCAAGGGCCACAAACTTATTTCCTCAATGCAGACATCTGAAACTTTTGGCTCCAACTTGCTTATGGGGGGGGGGGGGGGGGCAGGGATGTATTAGACCGGCTGACAAGCAGCGGAGGACCCCCCCCCTTGGAGTGACACAGTGACAGGGATAGGGACAGTGACAGCGACAGACTGTGATAGTGAAAGTGGTTTGGTCATGGAATATGCATGAAAAACATGGAAAAAAGAGAGCCGGCCGTTGGAACCCCCTCCAGAGGGGGGGGGGGGTTGGAATAGGGGCACTAAGGGCCCCCGAGGCCCCCCGAAATGAAATTTTCCGGGGCCCCCGGACGCAAATTTCGGTTGAAAATGAAAATGGGATTTTTTTCCGGGGGATCAGCGCGTCACGGGGGTACAGAAAAATCATCATTTGCCATGGATTTGGTGGGAAAAAAAAAGGTGACCAATGCTCAAAGCACCGGACTTCCCTCGGGCCGGCACGGAAGCCCGTTTTCCCATCCCCCGCCCCTTTGGACGGCGCCCGCGCCACCGCCCCCCCCCTCCCCAAAGCAATTCTCGGGTCGCCCAATGGGAGACGGAGAGCACAGGGCCCCGGCGGGTCACACCCGACGCCCCCCCAAGACCGGCGCCCGAGATCGTCCCGCGTCACGTTCCGGGGGGGGGGGGGGGAGGGAGTGCGGGTCTGTGGGGCCGTGCAGGGCGATGCCCCTGCGGTGGGCATGCCCGCCGCCGCACCCCGTCCAGGCCGGCGCAGGCGGCGTGCTCCAAGGAGGACACCGCGTGGCGTGCGTGTGCAGCGCGGCGCGTGGGGGGGGGGGGGGGCGTGCCCCGGGCAACGCACAACAGCGTGCCCGCCAGCAGGGGAATGCGGGGGAGGTGGCGACAGGGGCCTTGGCGGCCACTACTTGGACGCCCCACGGGTGCTGGAGGACTGGTATTGACGCCAGATGATGCCCCGAAGCAAGCCCATGGCCGTCAGAAGGTTGTGGGGGGGGGGGGGGGTCAACTTTGGGAAGTTTTCGACGGCCAATGGACAGGCTACAAACGCTGGAAACACGAAACCACCCGCCGCTGCCAATCAACCCCCCAGCCTCAGCCAAAACAGCCAAACATTGATCCATCGCCACTGGACTCTCCGCTGTTCGTCGCGGCGCCCGCTGCCGCGCGGGTGTCAGTCAATGAGCGGCGTTCAACACGAAGACAAGAGGAAAGCGGTGATCCGCCAAGATTGACCCGGCCACGCGGGCAGCGGGACGGGGGGACGGAGACGCCAAGAGCCAAGGAAGCGGGGGAACAGGGATGTGAAAGGGAGGGCTCCGAGGGCCATGGGCGGGGGGGGCGGGAGAAAGGCGGCGGCAGCCTCCGCGGGTTGAGTGCGGGGCATGGGCAGACCTTGGAGGCCTGGTCCTGCAGCACGGGATTGGACAGGGACTTCACGGCCTTCAGGATTTCCGCGTTCAACTGGGCATTGGGTTCCAAATCCCCCGTGCTGCTGGTCAGAATCCCTGCAGGAGTGGCGTAGGCTTGCGGAACAGGGGTGCCTCGGGATGGGGGGGGGGGGGGGTTGGCATGACGCCGGGTTGTGTTGCTGTCTGCAGCCGCCCGGCGCCTATCGGCCTCTCACCAATTACCCCTTGCCCTTCCCTTCAACCCCCTCCCTCCGCAGGCGGTGGCCTCCATCGGCCCCTCACCCCCTCGATGCCCATCGGCCCCTCACCCCCTCGTGCCCTCCCCCTCCCCCTGCCTGGCCTACCCTCACCTCCCCCACACCCCCTTCCGTTCCCTCGGGAGGTGGTGCCGGACTGTCCCTGTGCCACTGCCCCGTGTCGGGTCCACACGGAGGAGGGCACCGGCCCTCGCCGTTGGCCAGGGGGCGTCCAAGTGGACACCCCCATTCTGGCAGTAGGGCAGTGGCGCTGGGGGGCTGGGGGGTGAGGGAGGGAGGGGCGGCGAATCAACCGTAGCCGATCCACGCAGCCACATGAAGAATGAAAACCACCAAACAAAAGGGGCCAGCGCTGGGAGGCTGGCAGGGGCTCCTTTTAGGGGGGGGGCGGGCGTCCAACCCCCCAGTGGAAGGCGCCAAGGAAACTTTTTGGTCTGAACTCATTGGCGCCAAAGGCGCCAGAGAAAATTTCTGATTGGCCAAAAGCCCAAAAGAAAATTTGGCCCAATTGAGAGGGGTGGCCTGAGGACGGAGGTGTGTGTACAGCAAAAACAGTTGAACGACCCCCAACAACCAGCACGTCCCCATTACGCCAACTGCTGGGCGCCGCTGATGTGCAAACGGCACATTCTGCCACATCCAGCCCAGCCCCGGCACACCAACCACTGGGCTCGGCGAACGCGGAAACGACACCAGCAGGAGCACCGGCCGCAGCGACCGACAGAAAGCAGCGCCCCGACGCAACATGCGAAGGGAAGAACGGGTGACTGTCCAGGGCCCCGTGAAGAAACAACAACCAGACGGAATGTCCCACAGGGGGTGTGTGGGTGGGTGGGTGCAGGCGGGGTGGGGGGGTGGGGAAAATCCTCCCTTGACATCCCCCAACAAAAAGGGCATTTTGGGGGATTTTGGCGCAACAAATCCCCATCTTTCCATCGAAAACGCAACGAAGAAACCCCCGTTACCCCCCATTTTCTGTTGACCCTTGGCAACTAAGTGGGCCCGGAGGGCAGGGAGGGGGGGGGGGAGTCGCGTACCAGAACCGAGGAGAGTCCCCCTCGTGTTGGGGGTTGATTTGAGATACACACATTTTTGTTTGGCCTCGCACCCCCCACCCCCCCCCCCCCCTGGTAGAGTCTCAACCAGCCACTAAGCAAAGGCCTCGCCTGGACACTGCCTGTGTTCTTCTGCGCCTTGTACACCCCCAGGCGCCCCTATAATCACCCCCACGGCCTGCCCCTCTTTGCCCTTTACAATGGCAACCCCCTGCATCCTCCACAGACCCCCTGGACACCCCTGCACCGGCAGCGTTCCCCCCCTCCACTTCTCTCTCTCTCTCACTCTTTTCCCTCTCACCCCCTCACCCCCCAACACACTGGATCACACCGTTACGCACCCACCACCAGCACAACAACGTCTCAATCCGTTGGAGTCGTACCTGTGAAGCAGATGCCTTCCGAGCTGGGGCTGGTGCCAGACTTGGCAGCAGCAGGGCTCCCCAATCTGAATGACGCGGGCAGTGGGCAATGGGATGCGTGTCGGAGGAGCATCAGCCGCGTGCCATCCCTCATAATCCAATATGCAATGCAGGCCGTGAGTGCACGCCCATGAGCACCCCCTTGGGACCCCTCCAGTAGAAGGTCATGCCTATGGGGGTAACCAATGGGAACGCCGCCTTCCAACGCATGTCGGAGGATCTACTGAATGCCGTCCGGGATTTTGCCGACCCCTTCGTCGATGACATCATCATTGCGAGCAGAAGGCCGGATATGTCGGAGGACTTGTTGGAGGGTACCAGCCAAGCAAGGTGGGCAAAGCCAGCGTATGCACCATGCACCAAGAATGCTTTGTTTGTTCAGCACAGTGTTCCATGCCCTCAGCAGAAACCACAAGTCGGATTATTATTGTGGGTAGGAAGCAGCACTCAGAGGGAAAGAATCAGTCGTACGCAAACAGGAGCACCAGGTGCTTAGGGGAAAACTTCTGTTTGACCCGAGGCCAAACAGTGGTACCCGCGGTACCGGGTGTAAGAACCTCTGTGCTTCTCCTGACAGAGATGCCCCACCCAACACTTCAGGAATGGAAGGTACCCTGTTCACGTCTATGACGTGCTCCTTCCTGCGTATTCCGCTCACCAGTGGTGCATATTTGCTTTGGGTTCACTGATGTCATTGTGTTTCGGGTGTGTTCCGCGTGTAGCTCACATGTTCAACCATGGTTGGTGGCGATTGGCGGTTGGTGGTTGGTGACTGGCGGTTGGTGGTTGGTGATTGGTGGTTGGTGATTGGTGGTTGGCAGCGGTTGGCAGTGGTTGGCGGTTGGCGGGTGGCAGCGGGGCAGAAGGAGGAGGCCGCCTGCACTCCCCACCCCCAGAGCAAAGCAGCAAAGCATGGCTGTCGGCCAGCATTCAGCAGGGGGGGAATGAGAGGAAGGGGATGGAAGTAGCACGGTGGGGCGGGGGGTGCAACTGGGGGCCAGACTGGCTGTGGCCGGCCCATCCACGTCAGATTTTTTTTGTTTTGAAGGGCAACCTCCACTCCTCAAAGGACCCCACGAACTCCAGCTTTGTGTGGCCGGTGGGCGTTGGAGGGAGCTCTTGTCCTTGGGGGCCTACAGGGACAAGAGGCATGTAGCCGCTTTGAAACCCCCCCCCCCCGCCGGCCGTGGGAGCAGGGATGTGGTTATCCAACGGGGGGGGGGGGGGTGATTTGGCGGACCCACCCACCCAGGCCAAACCACCCACCCACCAAATGAAATTTTGAATGAGAGAGCCAACAAAAAGAGGCCCATTTGAGGTACACATTCTAGGTAAACGTTTTTTTGCCCTCATAACCCCCCCCCCAGGGATGGATTAGAAGGCCGGGGGGGGGGGGGGTTGGCTGGGACCCCCCCTCCTGCCAGGGTGCCCATATGGTCCCCCCTAAAGGCGGGCCGAACATTTTGAAGCTTAAATCCTCTTGGCACTGAAGGCGCCGAAGCAAATGTTGGCTGTCAGCCTCAAACATTGGAAGGGGAGGAGGGGAGGGGAGAAGGGGGGGTCCGGGGGGGGGGACCTGCGGTGTATGGCCCTTCTACTACATCCCTGCCCCCCCCCCCCCCGTTCCCGAAGGCTCAACACTAAGCACCACCCTGGTGGGGGAGCGAAAGTGCTGCTGCCACAAACATCATTTCAAAAAGGGGATTGTATCATAGGACGCCCACCCCTTTGCGGAGCAGTGTTAAACCAGCGCGTGGGGGCGGGGGCGGGGGGGGGGGGGGGGCAAACGCCCCCGTGGTCTCCGATTTCTTATGAACTTCCCTGCCCCCCGTGCCCATGGCAGTTCATGGAATGTTGCCTTCTTGGATGGTGTGGGTATGTGTGCGATTGTGTGAGACAGTGACAAAGGAGGGGGGGAGGGGGGTAATTAAAAAACAGAGAAATGCAAACTTGAGGTAATGCACTCCACAGTCAGGCATAAGTGCATCTTTATTCTCCGTGCCAAGCCCGGTTAAACCTCAAGACACACACTGTGTCTGAAACAGAAAACAGAACCATGTCTGACTACATTAGTCAGACAATCACAGTCAGTAGCTGTCAGTCAGACATCAGCAATCAGTGTCGGCTGAAGAAACCATGCATTACCGGCAAAGTGTGTGGGGGGGGGGGGGGGATTCAAAATACTTTGGCACACATACTTGAATTTTCCATTGAATTCCTCCTATTTTGAGTTCATTGTGGGGCCAAAAGAATTGCAGCCCCCGGCCCTGCAGGCTACACCAGGCGTCTCAAACTGCGTGAGCAGCGCTGGACAAAGTGTCTCGCGAGGGTGCACAACAAGCGCGCCAATACAGGACACCCCTGGGGCTGCAACTGAGGGCCAGCGTGGAACACACCTGCCGGCTTTGGCCCCGGGTGTCCTATTCCTGCGGATGGCGCCAATGACCTCCGCTGTTGGGAGCATTGGCTGGCGTGCTCCTTTGGGCTCTGGCACCTGAGAGACCCAGAGAGGCGACAATCAGCTGCAGACCTGCACCTCTGCAACTACGGGCGGGGGGGGGGGGGGGGGCTTTGGAGTGGCGGAATTTGGTGCGGAGGAAATTTGGCACCAGTTGAGAAATATCGTTGAAGAATTTGGCACAGAATTCCCGGATTGGCGCACAACGCGCGTAGACCGTGGATGGGGGTTGTCATTTCCTATGGGACTTTGGTTGGTTCCTATGGGCCTTTGGTTGGTGCCTATGGGCCTTTGGTTGGTTGCTGTTGTTTCCTGGAGGCTTCCGGATGGGTGGTTGCAGTCATTTGCTGGGGGGCCCCTGCGGCGGCCCCATGTCGCCTGCCAAAGGGTCCCTGTAGAGGGGTTGAACATCCGACATCAGACATTGCGCTTTGCTACGCGAATACCCCCCATAAAGGGAGGGGGGGGGGGGTATGTGGCTCTCACACCTGCGCTTGATCTAACACCCCCTCTTCGAGGTGATTGTGCCTGTTCCACGTGTTGCCTGTTCCGAATCCCCCCCCCTCCCCTTGTAATGGCCCGCGTCCATTGCGATGACCTGCGTCAACGCTGAAATGCCCTGCTTCGCACACGTTGGCCTGGAACCTGTGACACTGCAGTGCCGGTGTGGGACTGAGAGAGTGTGGGGGGGCCTCACCGTTGGTGAGTGGATCGGCTGCTTCACTGCGCCACACGTGCAACGCTCCTTGGTACCCGACTCTGAAGACCCCGAGTCCCCCAAAACGCCTTGGCAACATGGGGAATAGGGGGGAAAGGGGGGGAACTGGGGGAAGTTGGGGGGAACTGGGGGAAGTTGGGGGGAAATTGGGGGGATGGGGATTCATCATGAGATCATGATAGAAATGGTATGAACAACCTCTGCAAGTGGCAGAAAAATTGGGAAGTAGTATGAGGGAAAACAGGAGGGAAAACCGACGAGACAGCCACGTTCCCGAATCCCATTTCCCCCATATTTCCAGAGGCCGCAGACCTTCACATTGGTTCCCTCTACAGAAACTAAGTATCGGGTGTCCGGATGGATAAATGGGGGGAATCGAAAGTATCCGTGGGTATCCAGGAATCCGGGTACCCGGGAGGCCTGCACGTGGGGTTGCAACACAACGGTGTGGCATGTGCCCTGTGCCTGGTCTACCGGGCAGTTCCTCCGTTCCTCCACCAACACCATCCCGAGGCTCACCCAGGGCTCCTTTTTGGGGGGGGTTTTGGCATGACGCCATGGTGTGATGATCTCGTCTGCAGTTGGCGGCGCCTACTGGCCGATCGCCATTCGCTGCCCTTCCCTTGGACCCTTTTCCTCCATAGGCGGTGGTGCCCATCGGCTTCTCACCACCCTGTGACCTTCCTCTTCCTCCCTGCCCTAACTGTCCCTCTCCCCTGCCCTTTCCTTTCCCTTGGCCTTTCCCTCCATAGGCCAGGGTGCCCATCGACCTCCCACCACTCTTTCCCTTTTGGGGGGGGGGGGGGGTCCAGCCCCCCACCGCCCCCCACCGGCGGTGCTGAGGTTTTAGAGGCGCCGAACAAAACTTTTGGTCTCAACTAATTGGCGCCGAGGGCACCAGAGAAAATGATTGATCAGCCAAAGGCCCGGAAGAAAATTGAGCCCAATCTTGTAAAGGGGGGGGGGTCCAGGAGGGGTGGGTGGCTGGTGTGGGACCCCCCTCCACACCCCCCCCCCACGTGGTACTGAGTTGTTAAAGGGAGCCCTGTCCGAGTGCTCGCCGTCCTGACCTAATCACCCCTGATGCAACACGGGCACCCATACCGTGATGAAGGGCCGGTGGCTTTGGGGATGCGCCAGGCAGACGGAGTAGGACACCCCGTCGTGCCCGATGTAGCCATCACAAATGTTGTGCGTGTCCCACTTGTGCTTCTGCAACTCCGCCCGCCCGGCACGGGAGCGCCCAATCAGACTCAACACACACATGACCGTCCTGCCGGATGGAGGGATGCACACAATGACATGCCCCCACACCAGACTTTGTTTGGGGGCACGACGCGCCGGATACTTAGCTCCCGTAAACCCCCGCGTCACAGGCATACGGTTGTTTTTGCAGGCAGAGGGTCTGAGATCCAAGGGGTTGCGTCCCAAAGATGGCCCAAAACTCTTTTCCCTCAACAAAATTCAAATTGCACCCTGCGGAATTTATGACGGACACGGAGGGGGGGGGGATCAAGGCTAAGTGATTGTGCCGGTTGGTACTTGTGGGTGTACAAACGTGTGCGTCTTTCGAGGAAGGAGTCCTTCATGCGTGGATAGGGGGATGGGTTGTCCACCCTGTTGGGCTGGGGGCATACTTGCGGATAACACCTGCTGAGGCGCGTTGCGGCAGGTGTCAAGAAAAATTCCGGCAGGTGTTGGCAGGTGATGAAAAGCAGCCCAGGCGTGCAACTACACGCTTACTGTTCTACTGTTGCGTGCAAACACACCAGACACCCCATCAAGGCCCTCACATCCACCAGGAAAACCTTCCGGCAGGTGTCAGCAGGTGTCAAGAAGACTTTCGGCGGGTCTGTGGCATTGGTCTGCATGTCCGCTGGTCCCGGGCCGTGTTGTGTGGCAGTGTCCCTTCCCGCCTCGGCCTGTGGCAGGTTGCTGTGGCTGCCGCTATGGCTGTTGGCTTCCGAACAGCCGTTGGGGCACCCCCCACTCCCGTCCTGCTGTTGCCCACAGGCTGTGTGCTCCCGCACGGTGTCGGCAGGTGTCTCAAGACGTTCCGGCATGTGCTATTAGCAAGTATGGCTGGGGGGTGAAGGGGGCGGATTCGAAAAAATGGGGGAGCAGGGAGTTCGATGCAGTGACCCAGCCGCTGAAAAAGTGCCTTGTGCCCGCTGCCGAACCCGTTGGGGTGGGAGCGAAGAGGGAGGGGTCAAGAAGACTGCGAGGGGTGGGCAGCCTGTGGGGCTACAGAACAGCCGGGGGAAAGAGTGTTTTTACTGCGTGAGAGTGGGTCAGTGGTCCAACTACGCACAACTGCTGCTTGGTCCCTCGCATGCCGATGCCAGCGTGGGAAGGATGGGGGTGGGGAGGGTCTGTGGAATGGGAGGGGGGGGGACCCCCCCCCCCTACCTCTGTCCGATTTAAGCACTCAGCTGCCCCACACTGTCCCTCCACTAACGCAACACAAACGAACCGCCACACACTGCGCTGACAACCACATGTTCCAATTCCTGCCACCACTGCTTTTCGTGTCCAGCCTCCCTAGCCCCCCCTTGGGGGGGGGGGGGGTGTTTGCCCGGCGCGCTACTTTTGTATTAACTATCCTGAGTTAAACCCGGATATACCCTCCCCTAGAAGAGCCCCCCAAGTCTACCACGAGTGGAACGCACCTCTCCTACAAAGCACTCTGCATAAATAGCTGAATTCAACATTGATGCGGATTACTCATGTATCGGCTAAGAAACAATCTTTTCCCCACAAGTGTGGGCACCAATACATTCATCACAATAACGCTCCCGACACTCGCCACAACATGCGATGGTGAAGCGCTTGTGACAACACAAAGCATCCTCTCCTAATGAGTGAGTTCCTTTTATCAGTCCAAACATGGCTCTGGACATGGTCCGATGGTCCTTAACGAGGGTGAAGGACCTACCTCTGAGTACAAAATTGCGTGAAATGCAACAAAATACGCACGCGCCACGCCAAATGTTCCTAACCAAACCCCAAAGCCACAACTGTCCAAACAAATGCCCAATGCATGCCCTATACCACCCATGCACATCTTTGTACGAATGTTGCCGGGCCGTCAAAGTTCCATTCTTTCTTCCAATGAATGGCACAATGACATGAATCCGGCCGTTTTCAGCGCCGTCATGGCCCCCAACCTCAAAATCAAAGAAATCACCACGGGTACGAGACGGTCCATACCCATCCCAAATCAAAAAATCCGCAGATGTCCTGGGCGCCAAGGGGCAAATCCATACCATGTTGCCCAACATATCAGCGGCAACATTTACCTTGTAAACATGCGAAGCATACTTAGGACTCCACAATTTAGTGCTCCATATGCCACCACTGGAATTGATGGGCATGGAGTCCATGAAATGTGTCATAAAGAATGGAAAATGGGGACAATGGCTGAAGTGTTGAAAGGATTCAACTTGTCAGGCCGGCGAATTTCTTGCACAACATAGTGGAGATATTCGTGAACACACGCAACATTTCTACGCCAAGCCGCCTCCAAACACCATTTGGTGCCCGGCATGAAAGCACCGGTTTCTGCGGGTGGGGTGTGTTTCATCGAAGAAAAAGAAGAAGAAGAAGAAGCGAAACAATGCCTCCCGGTCAAGAAGCTGAGGATGACCATATTTCATCCAAAATTCCTCCATACTGTATGCATGGGCACCCATCCAAGCAACTTGGGTATGTACAGAGGTGGAGTCACAACGCTTCTCCCACCACTGCACACCAACTGTGTTACCATCATTGTAAACCGGGTGCAAAGGGAGGGCCAAATTCTTAGGCACAGTGAGGAGATACTCCAAGATCTCATCCTTGGTCTTCTTGTTCTCCCTCTCACGCTCTCGGGGTCCCCATGGTGGGGAGAGATCAATATGGCTACATAACCCTTGCCTTCTCTTGGGCCCCATGGTGGGGAGAATATGGCTACACGACCCAGGCAAAAAGTGTGGATTAGGGCTCCATATCAAAAGTGGCCCAAAAAGATGCCCGGCGCGCCGACGCTCCCCCCTTGTCCAAGCAACGGTAAATGACCAAAAACTGACGGAACCAACGCCTAGTGTTGCTTGGACAAGGGTGTTGCTTATGCGGCACACTGTGCACAGCACCTGCGGCAAGACATGGTGCACTATTCTAAAACCAAGGGGCAAGATATGCCACAAAGGCCATCATGCCCCGATCAGCTGCCTCGACACAAAGTATTAACACCATGCATCTCAAAACCAAGGCATCAGACAGCACACATGGCACACAGTGGGACCCATTGGAAAATGCACGGCCAAAATCCATGGTGCGAAAATTGACGGAACCAACACCTAGTGTTGCTTGGCCATAGGTGCTGCTTGGACAAGGGATGGGGGGACTTCAACCACCACACACAATGTCGTGGAACAGTCGAGTGGCCATGGCGCCTTAGGGGGGGGGGGTCTTTCACAGATCAAGGTCATTTGTGTGGCAACATGCAGCCTTGTGGGTGAGAGTGGAATGTGTCCACTGTGCACGTGTGTGATAGACTGCTGTACGGCGTCCACTCTCTCGGCGGACCAGCACTGAAAGAGTGGGGGGGGGGGGGGGGGCTAACATTAGAATAGAGGAGAGGGGGACGGGGGTCTGGGACCCAAAAATTTGTGTACCACAAGTGGCCCAATCAGATTTTCCCGATGGTCACCTGCTCTTCCAATGTAAGGCGGCGGTGGCCGAGGGGGGGCGGGTGAAACCAAACGTGCAAACCACACGTGCACATATTCACGGACTTAGCACACGGCACATTTTTGTGGGGCTCAAAGATATGGAGTCAGTGTGAACAGGGCCTCCAGAAAGCTGCCCCTTTGAAACACAGGATGCAGGGGGTGCGGGACCGTCATAGTGGTGGATGAGGTTGGCACAATGGACTGGGGGGGCTTTGTGGCAGAAAATGGAGAAATACCGCATTTGATGGTGCAGAGAAATGTGAGCCACTCGGAACGCAGTCGGTTAATCTCTCCAAAAAGGTGGTGGCACACTGCAAAGGTGTACGGCAACCGAACTTCACCCCCATATTTTTTTGGGGGGCCCGATGAATGGGCCTGACGACTCTATTCCTACTTGTCCCAATGAAGAGGGTCTTGTACTAAGATGCCCCGCACAGCCCCCATTGCAACTCCAGGGGAGGGGGGGGGTCTTGAGCCTGTTCCCCAGACCCCTGGGCTCACCATTTAAAGGCCTGGGCTCACCATTTAAAGGCCCGGACTCACCATTCAAAGGCCTGGGCTCATCATTGAAAGGCCTGGGCTCACCATTTAAAGGCCTGGGATCACCACTTAAAGGCCCGAATTGCAGACACTGGATGTCCATCCCCCCCCTCTGCTCTCCACCCCCCATGTGAACACCACAGCGGCCCGGAGTGTGCTGAGGTAAAATGATGCAACGCGCACAACACCACGGAGCTTGGGGATACCCGCGTAATGAAAGGGAATCCGAGAAGTTGGCAAGCGCCACCAGCTTCTCCACCATCTCTGCTTCGTTCACCACCTGGAACCCCAGGTCTGACGATCCAATGTGCCCCTACATATGCACGCCACGTCAGCATGGGGCATGGGACGGCCTGAATGCCACCGGGTGGAAGAAAAAAGTTTTGCACACAGGGGGGTTCGTCAGAGCCCCTTTCCCAGGCCCCTGAACACTTCAGGGCTCCTGTGACAGGACCCCCGACGGGCTGACGGGGACGTTGGGGGGTACTGAGGTACCCCAACGTCTATGGCTCAAAACGATCCCCCAGGATGCGCTGATCATTTTGAGGAATGTATCATGGGCGGCTGTGCAGCGCAGGTGGTGAGTCATCATTACAGTTTTTAAACTAGCCTCTGTGGGCTGGCCTGTCACGAGAGCCCATTTCCCACACCAACCCCCCCCTCCCTTGAGGGGGTTCAAACGACCCCCCCCACCCCCAAGCGCAAACCATTTTTCGCCCTCACCCCGAAAACCTGACTGCGGAGTTCCATCAGCCCCGACAGAGAAAGTCCGGGGCTCTAGTGAGATTTGCCATTTCGTTCGGATTTTGTTTGGTGTTGGGGTCCTCCCATGCCCTCCGTTTGGGAAACAGAGTGGAGGGGATGTGCTGACTATCCCACGTGGGGACAGGGTCGTAGCCCACCCCTGAGGAAGCACCACTCTACTACAGGGGGGAGGGGGGGATGTTGTACGGGGATTGTTCCGCAGGGGACAATTTCAGGGGGGGGGGGGGTTCACTGCCCTTGGGAATCCCCAAACTCCCACTGCCTCATGCACACCCTAACGCGCAGGCCCATGCTGCGGTCCGGGTCTCAATATTTGGAAATCCAAGCGCCGCTGAAAGCAGCGGTATCACATTCCAAAGAACCTGCCGTTCCAAACACTTGTACAAAAAATATGAAGGGCGTGGTGACCGTGCACACTCCCGTCACCCCCTAAATTTCGCGTGGGGGGGGGGAGGAGGATATTGCCACGTTCCTGAAAGAGGACATTTTCCCACAAAATTATTCACCCACGAAGTCCCCCCCCACCCCTGTAGCCGGCGGGAGTCCCCCTGGTGGTCGTGCGACCGGGGCGCCAGGGCGAAAAACAGGTCGCAAGGCTCAGCGACACCGCGGTGCCCCGTGCGGGGCAGGCCGCACTGGAGGAGCACCGTGCGGTGACATCCAGCAGGGGGGGGGGGGGAGGGAAAACAGTGCGCGACACAAGGACTTCCGGGGAGGATCAGGGCCCACCTCCTGCCTCCTGGCCATGAAGCGACATGGCCCCTTTTCGTCCCCAGGTCACGTGCGTGACCATGAGCCATTTTTTATTCACTAGGATCGTGCGATCCCCCAGCCTGGATACCCCCACCCGTGACGCCGTGCGGCTATGGACGGCTCTGGGGCCCAGGCTCTGCAGTGTGGCAGCAACCATACACCAGGTGTGCGCCTACCCCTGCCTGGATACCCCCAACCGTGACGCCGTGCGGCTATGGACGGCTCTGGGGCCCAGGCTCTGCCGTGTGGCAGCAACCAGACACCAGGTGTGCGCCTACCCCTGCCTGGATACCCCCAACCGTGACGCCGTGCGGCTATGGACGGCTATGGGGCCCAGGCTCTGCCGTGTGGCAGCAACCAGACACCAGGTGTGCGCCTACCCCTGCCTGGATACCCCCAACCGTGACGCCGTGCGGCTATGGACGGCTATGGGGCCCAGGCTCTGCCGTGTGGCAGCAACCAGACACCAGGTGTGCGCCTACCCCTGCCTGGATACCCCCAACCGTGACGCCGTGTGGCTATGGACGGCTCTGGGGCCCAAGCTCTGCCGTGTGGCAGCAACCAGAACTGAAAGCGTTGGGCGTGTGCCCATGCAGAATTTATTACTTTTGGCAGAACTGGGGGAATTGGGCGTGTGTCCATGCAGAATTTATTACTATTGGCAGAACTTGGAGCATTGGGCGTGTGCCCATGCAGAATTTATTACTATTGGCAGAACTGAAGGCATAGGGCGTGTGCCCATGCAGAATTTATTACTTTTGGCAGAACTGAAGGTATTGGGCATGTGTCCATGCAGAATTTATTCCTTTTGGCAGAACTGGGAGCATTGGGCGTGTGCCCATGCAGAATTTATTACTTTTGGCAAAACTGAAGGCATTGGTCGTGTGTCCATGCAGAATTTATTACTATTGGCAGAACTGAAGGTATTGGGCGTGTGCCGATGCAGAATATATTACTTTTGGCAGAACTGAAGGTATTGGGCATGTACCCATGCAGACTATATTACTTTTGGCAGAACTGGGGGAATTGGGCATGTGCCCATGCAGAATTTATTACTTTTAGAAGAACTGGGAGCATTGGGCGTGTGCCCATGCAGAATTTGTTACTTTTGGCAAAATTGAAGGCATTGGTCGTGTGTCCATGCAGAATTTATTAATATTGGTAGAACTGAAGGCATAGGGCGTGTGCCCATGCAGAATTTATTACTTTTGGCAGAACTGAAGGTATTGGGCATGTGCCCATGCAGAATTTGTTACTTTTGGCAGAACTGGGAGCATTGGGCGTGTGCCCATGCAGAATTTATCACTTTTCGCAACACTGAAGGCATTGGTCGTGTGTCCATGCAGAATTTATTACTATTGGCAGAACTAAAGGCATAGGGCGTGTGCCCATGCGGATTGTATCAGTGGGGACCCAGGGCAAGGGGGGGGGGAGCGTGGGGGAGACGAGAGCGACGCGATGGACGCTGCGCCCACCGCGGTGTGGCGACGTCCAGCCCAGCCTGGCCGGGGCGGCCGTATCCGGTGCGTCCGGTGGAATCGGCTCCAGGCACTCAGACACCAGACACCAGACACCACCCCTGTAGCAACCAGCCAGGTTGATTGGAAGCCCTTTCCCTTCAAGATGGCCTTGAAAAGGGATGGCAAAAGGAAAGGAGAGGGGGAGATGGGTGGTGGTGGGTGGGGAGGTGGCAGAGGACAGGCAAATCGGTGGACAAAAAGCGAGGGCTGTGGTGAGGCAGGGGATGGCCTTCAGTTCCGCAGTACTGACCCAGCAGGGACTTTTGGCACATCTGCAGAGCCTCCATAACCTTCTACCACCCTCCCACCACCACCACAATGTGCGACGGTGTCCCGGACCTAGGCAGGGGGGCATGCCACCAGGGTGCCTTGTTCTCGTCTGCAGCTGGTGGCGCCCACTGGCTGATTGCAGTTCGCTGCCCTTCCCCTGGACCCTTTCCCTCCATTGGCGGTGGTGCCCATCGGCCTCTCATCCCCCCTGTGTCCTTCCTCTTCCTCCTTGCCCAATCATTTCCTCTCCACTTCCCTTTCCTTTCCCTTGGTCGGTTGTGCCAATGGAGCCCCCGGACGTTCCCTGTTCCTCTTCTCTGTGCAAGTCCACATGGAGGAGGGCAAATGCCCTCGCCGTTGGCCAGGCGTCATTGGGGAGTCGTTGGGCTGTCGTTGGGGGTCCTTGGGGGGTCATTGGTGGGTCATTGGGGGTCATCGGAGGGTCATTGGGGGGTCATTGGGCGGTCATTGGGGGGTCATTGGGGTCCAAGCGGTCATCCCGAACCGGCACTGAGGGCCCTCCCCCCAACGGTGGTCCCCAACAACCCAGGGCGCCAGGGGACTATGCAACAGGGCCTGCATCGTGCTTCTGGACCTCATAATTTGTGGAGGCTTCTTGGGGGGGGGGGGTCTTGGAGCCTGTTCCCCAGCCCCAACCGCAAAGAAATTACACAACCGTGCGATTTCTTTTTACGCATGTTCACTGCCAAAACAGTACATGACTGAAAACATTCACAATGACAGACCGCAGCAACAATTGGTTGGTGCAGCTTCCCGATGAGTGATGCAATTGTGTACCTTTCTCCGGGTGGCAGCGCACCGGGGCTTGTCTGCTCGGTTGTTACCGAGCACTGATTGTGCTGTCGCCTTCTCGTTATGGAGGCTGTGCACATTTTGGGGCATTTTCCTTTTTTTTTGTGTGGCGGTGGGGGGGGGGGGGTCTTTCGTTTCTGTGCTGTTCGCCACTCGCTGGTATATCAGGCTTTGTACTTGGCCCAGATCCGTTCTGAAAAGGACATTAATATTTTGGTGTATTTCTTGACACACCCACGAGCAGAGAAACCAAGGAAAGAAAGCAATAAAAGGCCCACCAAGTATGTGATGGCCACCAAGTATGGGTTAGACGAGAGAAAAAGGGGGGGGGATGGTGGCGGCTGAGGAACCCAAAAGAAGCAAGAATGGCCCAAACCGACTTTGCCTTTGGTAATTTCATTTGTTCCTACATGCATCCGCGCTCACCGCCACCGAACTCACCAACTCACCAAAAGAAAATGGGGAAACCGGAGAAAAACAGGGGAGGGGGGGGGGGATGAAGAAAAATGGGGGAAAAGAGGGGGGGGTTGGAGAAACATGGGGAGAAACATGGAGAAATGGTTGGAAATTGGGGAAATAGCGGGCCTAGCAAACGGCATGTGGGTTGTGGAGGGTTGTAGTGGGATGTTGTTGAGGAGAATGGGACAAAAATGGGAGACAACCGGGATGAAATACCTGTTTTTCACAGTCCCATTCTCCCCATTTTCCTGGAGGTTGAAAACATTCCCCACGATTCCCTTTGTAAAGAATCAGGTCACTGCACTCACCGACGGAAAAATGGGAATTGTTGCCACCCACGGACACTCACTGCCACGGCGGCTTGTGCAGATGCTCGTTCCCAATCGCTGTCTGGGGCGAGGTTTGCCATGGAGGCTGAGTCCGTGTGCCAGTTGGTACTTCCGGGTGTACGCATCGGGGTCAGGGGTCAGGGAGACCAGGGGCCCCTCCCGATGGTTGTCCGCTCCCCACGGTTGTGGCGCGGATATCAGGGTTTTCAATGCCTCCGGCCCAGTGCATGCCCCACATCCCGTTGACGCCACCGCCTTCTGCGGCCACCCCCCCCCCCCCCGGCGACCGAGCCGATGCTGCTGTCGTAGGGCACCCCATTGAAGCGAGAAGTGGGCACGCACTGGATAGAGGCATCGGCTCGGTGGGGGCCCAGCGATGGCACGGCTGCCCTCGAGGATGGGGATGTTGCTTTTGTGCTTCCCTCCCACTGCGTACGGCCTGAGAGTACCCGCGGCGGGATCCGGCGGCTGATGCTCCACCGACGGCGGTTGGTGCTCAACCGACGGCGGTTGACAGTCAACCGCCGGCGGGTGGCCGATGACCCACCGCAGTCACTGGCGCTCTGCTGAGGTCCGAATGTACCGGAGGCCGGCGGTTGTTGTTTTTGGGGGGGGGGGGGGCAATAAGCACAGGCCTGAGTGCAGGTACGGCGGGCGCAGGGCGGGGCGCAGCACAGGGGACACGGCGGAGGGGGGGGGCACACCAGGGCCCAGAGGGCGGACCGCAACAGGAGGGTCGCGTGCACGTGGATCAGCTTCTCATTGGGGTGCATCAGCGGGGTGTAGGGCCGGTTGGGCTGCAGCTGTGGCCGCTCCCGCTTGGCACTGCGAACAAACAGGAGTGGGTGGGGTCTAGATCCGAACGAGCAACGCTTTGGCAGGCATGGCCTGACAGTCACTGTGCTTCAGACGCGAACCCTGTCTGGTTCACAGCTGACAGCCCCCTCAGCCACCCAGGCAGGCCTGGCATCCCGCCCCCTCCATCTTGGGAGCAACGGCCAGCCCTGCCACCGGCTTCTGCCCAGGCCGGTACTCCCATCGGAGTGCACCCGCCGGAATGGGCTCACCAACCGCTTGCCCAACTGCCGGTAACCGGTTTAACCACAACAACAGGCTTGGACAGGCAGAAAGAAAATCGCTCTGCAAGAGGGGGGGGGGGTTGGCATGACGCCTGGAGGGATTGCTGTCTGCAGCGGGCGGCGCCTATTGGCCTCTCACCACTTCCCTTTGCCCTTCCCTTCCCCTCTCCCTCCGCAGGCAGTGCCCATCGGCCTCTCACCCCCTCGTGCCCCCCCCTCTCCCTCTGCCTGGCCTGTCCTCACCTCCATACACCCCCTTCCTTTCCCTCAGGAGGTGGTGCGGGGGGGGGGGGGGGATGATTTCTCTGGCACTCCTCACCGGGACATGCCCGGCCCACGCGCATGTCACCGACCACCTGAATTTTCGGGGGGGGGGGGGAGGGGGGGGGACAAATTTGCCAGGGGACAATTTCGAAGGGGATAATTTCTAGGGTTGCAGGTTCAAATTGGCATGAATTCACGGGAATTTGAATGTGGTGCGAATTTGCTCGAATTCGGGAGGCATCATTTACAAACTCCCATTCTGACTCTTTTGAAATCGAATGCGCTCGAATTCGCATGATTTCGAATTCAAATTGAATTCGCTCGAATTCAAATTGAATTCGAAGCGAATCTGCATCCCTAATAATTTGGAAGGGACATTTCACCACCTCCCTAGATCTTGTACCCTGGCTGTTATTTCCTGTTGGGCCTCCGGCCAACGGTTAGTTGGGGGGGGGGGGGGGTAGTTGGCGTCCAGAACCGAGGAGTAGCCCCCCCCCCCCCCTCCATGGGCACCCCATGGCCAGCGATATATGAATCTACTATCTGTGCGACAGCCACTGGGAGATGCCATTTCGGGCTGTGTCTTTTGGAGAGACCATCCAGAGCGCACCAGGAAATGTTAGGAAACATCTAGAGGCCGCCCGCCATGTGTTTGGTGGGGAAAAATTGACCATTTTCAATGCTGAAACAAAATTTTGGCACCTGCGGTGCCAGAGTTCATGATAACCGATTGATGGTCCTGTCAACTGAGCCCTTTGGGAATGCTTCCCGCGCGCTGCAAGTGTGCTGCGGGCGCGCTGCAGGCGCCGCAAGGAAAGGGTGATTAGCTTTAGTGTACATGTCCAAGAAAATGACCCCATGGACCATACGGCTTGTACTTGACGTTGCACTTGTTGATGAAATGCTGTTCACAACATGGACCATCCAATGGAGTCGTAGGATGCGCTCCTCCGAGTTCATCCCCAACTTGGTGCACGGCTCGCGGCACACGTGCCCGAGTGTACAAATGGGCAAACAGATGCTCTCCACGGCCTCGAATGAAAGATTGCCCATCACGGATCAACATCATACGGAATCAAATGCACCATTTGTGAAAGATAGAGGCCCAAAAAGGGGAATGTACAATCAAATAGCAGAAAAAAGTGGTGTGGGGGGGTAAACGATATGTAACAAATGTGTGTATGTATGCGGCACTATTCCGCCTGTATTATGGTATAATTACCCAAACTGCGCACCGTAGGGCGCACCGCAAGTGCCACAGGCGCCGCACGGAAAGTGTTCCCTTTTCCCGAACCCCCCCCCCCCAAAACTTTGGGGGGCTCGATTGAACCCCCCCCATTGAAAACCCGACTTCCCCTGCTAATGGGGCCCAAGGGCTGGCCTCTGGATGAAGATGTAGAAATGCACAGTGCCTCGACTGTGGCTTTGTGTTTGGCCGTTTGGCCCATTTGGATGCGTGGGGCAACATGTGCACCATGTGTCCCGATGGACGCTGGAATTTCTTGGATGCGTGTGGAGACGGGTGGCCTAATATGGGATCCAGGCTTTGTCGATTGGAGGGAAGGGGGGGCCTGGCTTTGAGACCCCCAACCAAAGGGAAAAAATATTGACCAAAAATTTGGCTGAGGGAAAATCAAGTGTGAACAAGCGACCCTTTGTGGGAGCCACCCAGACCCCCCCCCTTTGGTATGAACTCCTTAAGAAAGCCTGATGTGATCTAATCCGCGCCTTAGGCCAGCGGTGCCTGGGTGACGTTTGCCTGGGCTTTCCTTGTCCATGGCCCAGACGCCCCGCTCCAGGCGCTGTGGGTAGATCCGGATTGGCAGGGGCAACAAGTGGTTTGCGCTTGAGACTGCAACCCACTACTCTTGGTTGTGATATGATTTTCAGCGACTGCTGCAGGACTGTGGTGCAAAACCCCTAGGCCCCGCTCACGCACGGCCAGAGTTTTGCTTAAGGGTGGGGGGGGGGAGGGGGTTCAAACCGACAACCAGCGTCTGTGGCCTTTTGTTTTCCGATCGGGAGACTGGTACGCCGCACCTGCATTGTACACTCCTCCGTTGCCATCTGACGCCAACCAAAACCTCCCTTGCGGACCACACTGCTGTCCAGGAGCTGCAAAGAGCACTTTTCCTATCGAAACAATCAAATTTCAGCAGTTCAGGGTTCAAACCAAACTTTCTCCTCCTCATCATCACCCTCATTGCGAAGCCATTTGCATTCCTTTTATGCCGCATTCATTTTCCAAACAACAATGGCTCTATTTGGAGGCAGTGGCTTGGCACAACAGGTTCCGCCCTTGATACGCTTGTTGCACAACAGCCCAAACCTTTCACCACTGTCTTTCACCACTAAAAGGGCCCCAGCATGGAGTCACGGTGTGGAATATGGTTCCCCAGGAGTCCGAAATCAATACGGTCCCTACGCCTATCGTAGCTTGGACAAGGGCGGAGCTAGGACAAAGGGGGGGGGGGAGGGACTTGCTTGAGCGGGGGGGGGGGGGGAGGGGGTCCAGGGGGGGGGGTCCCCCCCCCCTGCCGGAATGAAAATTAAAGCAAGTCCCTGGGGGGGGGGGGGGTAGAATTGCAGCCGTCCGAACGGCGTGGCACACACACTTCAATCGGGTGGTTTCACGCATCTTCTTGCCCGTCACCACAATATCCGCCTCGGCATCTTCCAGCAGCTTTTTGATGTAGGGATTGGTCTGGAAGGAGAACGGGTGGAGTGCATGTGGCACAGCTTCATGATGCGTGCAACAAGAGCAGAGCTGGGGAAGCCACAAGGCCGTGCACCACCTTCAAGGACCAGGAGCTATCCCCCCCCCTCTTGTGTGACATTCCGTCAGGTTGCGGTTTCTTTACAGGGCCCTGGACAGTCACCCGTCCTTCCCTGTGCATGTTGCGTCGGGTCGCTGGGTGGCTGGAGCACCGGGCCGGGGGGGGGAGGGGGGTGCGTGTTGGGCTCCGACTTCCCCTCCCCAGGGATGCATTGGAAGGGAAGGGACCTCGGAGGCCGCCCCAGAAGCGATTCGATAGGCGGTTGGAGGAGGTTGCCAAAGCGGTTGGGGGCGGTTACCGTTGGTTACCAATGCCATTGACGCTGGCACTTGCCATCAGTGCATTTTGTCGGCCGCTGCAGCCTGTGCTCTTGCTGGTGTCGTTTCCGCACTCGCGGAGCCCAGTGGTTGGTGTACCGGGGCTGTGCTGGATGTGGCGGGATGTGCCGTTTGTGCGTTAGCGGTGCCCAGCAGTTGGCACCGGGGGTTGTGTTGGTTGTTGCAGGGGTCGTTTGACGGTTTTCGCTGCCCGCGCACCTCCGCTCTACGGTCATCCACCACCTGCCTCCCCACGTTTCCATTTCCCCCCCCCCCTTCTCGCCACCAGCAGCAGCATCCAGCACTAAGCGTGAAATGGGAGGGGGAAATCGTAAGCCAGTGGAGGTCATTTCGATCCGGCCGCGATTTGGTGGACGATACCTCGGACTATGACCTCCAATCACACCAAGCAGGACACGCAACAGCGGCGGCCGGCTCCGCATGCAGCCGGTCTGCAGCGTCGCCCGAGGGTGAAAGGCAAAAAAACAGGTCAGAAATTTCTTTTTCAAACGGATCGGGGGCCGGGGAGTGGGGATTGGGGAGCGGGGCGATGGTACCCCATCTGTTTGTGGGCCATGAACGGCCACTGTTGGCTGGTCTTGTGCCTGCAGACCCATACAACGCCCCGTAAATGACCCGTTGTGGGACCAGACCTCGGTCAGAAGTGGATCCCAAACGCGTTGTCCCAAAAAGCGATCCCCTGGGCAGCCCCAGGGACGGGAAGGGACCCCCCAGAGGAGGCCTAAACAGGCGTGTGGGGCGCACTGTTCCGTCCATTTCGACACATTTCGCCGCACCTCACACCAATACTCAACACTGGCTCAAACGGACGAGTTCTGCAGAGCGCTGCCGGGCCACTCGGGAGAGCAACAAACACAAGGAGAAAGGACGTGGCACCTCAAAGGGTAGAAAAGAGGGAATGCGTTAAAACCAGGTTCAAGGCGCCCTTGTCCAAAGGGTGACCCCCCAGCCCCCCCCCCCCCCCCCCCCGGAAGTACTAGAAAGGGGGAGAGAGGGGGGGTCTGGGACCCAAAAGTTTGTGTACCAAAACAAGGCCAAACCAGATTTTCCCAATGAGAAATTTCGTTGTCTCCCACGATGGCCACTTTGATCTTTGGGGGGAGGGGGGCACCCCCTGCGGCGTACGGCCATTCTAATACTCCCTGACCGGCCCCGTTACCTCTGGGGATGCCAAGCCTGGGGTTTGTGGCTTGTTCAGCACCACTTCGGCGCAACGTGCATCGCGTTCGGTGCCTTGGTTGTGTGGCGCGGAATGCCGGCGCGCGCTCCACCCGCGCGGCCGCAATACGCACGGCCTTGCCTCTGTGGGTGACGACGAGCAAGCCCAAGGCCTCCCAGCACCGCCTCCATGACCCACAAAACCAGGATCACACCCCCCGACCAGCGGGTGGACACGCCCGTGCATGACCCGCCGCAGCCCTTCGGCCGGTGAAATGACCCTCGACAGCCCTCCGCGCTGGTGGATGTCCCGTGCGGGTACTGGCATCGAAATGCACCACGCAAATGAAGCTCCGCGGGCGGCTGTTTGGGCCCGTAGATTCTGTGTCGCCGCGTGGCGGGGGATGTATCAGTAAACATCCAGACGGCAATATGCTTCATGCCCCCCCCCCCCCCGTGTGACATTCCGTCGGGTGGCTGTTTCTTTACGGGGCCCTGGACAGTCACCCCTTCTTCCCTTCGCATGTTGCGTCGGGTTGTTGCGTTCTGACGGCGTCTGCGGCCGGTGTTGTGTCGTGCCGGCGGTAGCGGAGCCCAGTATATGGCGTACCGGGGGCTGTGCTGAATGTGGCGGGATGTGCCGTTTGCACATCAGCGGCGCCCAGTCGTTGGCGTACCGGGGGTTGTGCTGGTTGTCGCAGGGGGTCGTCTTGGGATGTTCGCCGCCCACTCCCCCTCCGCGTCCGGATCGTCCAGCCCATGCCTCGCCGCGGTCCCGTGTGCGTGAGGCCCTGGTGCATCAACCCCCCGTCGCGCAAACCACGCGCTGTGGGGCGACTCAGCACCACGGCACCCCCGCCACGCCCGTCTTGGTCCCCGGTTCCGCTCACACTTCAACAACGGTCAATCTGCGAAAACCTGCTGTTGGTTCAATGGGGCTGGGGGGATCTGAGGGAGGCACCGCAGTCTGACAGGAACCCCCCGAAGGGCCTGAGACAGGAAACCCCCGAAGGGGGAACTGCCCCTTGCCCACTGCCAACAGGCATCTGCGTAACACCAACCGTCCGCCGGCTGCCAATCTGCGGGGGCTCTCATGGGCTACTCTGCCACAACAGCAGATGGTGACGGCTCAGTGGCTGGGTTCAGCAGCAACAAATGGCTGCAGAGCCAGCGAGGAATGCAAATCCCTGTCCCACGTGACCGATGTGGACCGGGCAGTACGGCACAATGCAATGCCATACATCATCCACGTTCGATTGAAAATCAAAGTCCAAGTGATGCACATGCTCCTCATCTTCGTGAGACCCAACGCTCTTGTCGCTGTCACTGGATTCGTCTTCGTCCTGGAATGCATTGAGCATGCAGTCAACAGCACAGCACAACACAGCATGGCACAGCACAGCACATCACAACACAACACAGCACAACACAACACAACACAACACAACACAACACAACACAACACACCACACCACACCACACCACACCACACCACACCACACCACACCACACCACACCACACCATAACGGAATGTAACACAACACAGCACAACACAGCACAGCACAACGCAACACAACACAACACAACACAGCACAGCACAGCACAACATAACACAACACAACACAGCACGGCACAACATAGTGCAACGCAGCACAACACAACACAACACAGTAGAAAACAGTACAATAGAAAACAACACAATAGAAACAACACAACACAACACAACACAATACAACACAACACAACACAACACAACACAACACAACACAACACAACACAACACAACACAACACAACACAACACAACACAACACAACACAACACAACACAACACAACACAACACAACACAGCACGGCACAACATAGTGCAACGCAGCACAACACAACACAACACAACACAGTAGAAAACAGTACAATAGAAAACAACACAATAGAAACAACACAACACAACACAACACAACACAACACAACACAACACAACACAACACAACACAACACAACACAACACAACACAACACAACACAACACAACACAACACAACACAACACAACACAGCACGGCACAACATAGTGCAACGCAACACAACACAACACAACACAGTAGAAAACAGTACAATAGAAAACAACACAATAGAAACAACACAACACAACACAACACAACACAACACAACACAACACAACACAACACAACACAACACAACACAACACAACACAACACAACACAACACAACACAACACAACACAACACAACACAACACAACACAACACAACACAGTAGAAAACAGTACAATAGAAAACAACACAACACAACGCAACACAACACAGCACAGCACAGCACAACAACACAGCATAGCACAGCACAACACAATAGAAAACAACACAATGCAACGCAACGCAACACAACACAAGGCAACCCACAACACATTGAAACCATTGAAAACCCGACTTGCCCAGGCGCCACACATACTTCGAGAATCTCATCCACCGCAGCCCACTCCCTCCATGCGGTGCCATCGTTTTGCATGTGCGTGTCGACGACATTGCATAGCTCTGCACACAGGCATACGAAGGGAGCACAGGCAAAAGGAGATTAGAGAAGGCGCCCTGTGGGGTGGACAAGCTTCGGCGCTGTGGAACATGCGCAGTGCCCAACCCTCATTTCTATGTTCATCAGCCTCCACCTGGCATCAGACGCTCCAAGGCCGGCAACAGCACGCATGCCATGCTTCCAGCCTGACATCCATAGATGAAGTGCGGTCGCAGAAATGTGGGACTGTGAATCAGGCGTAGAAAAATACGGGTGTGTGTGGGGGAAGGGGCGGCTTTGCTTGTGCCCCCCTGGGTCATTGCAAGGGGCCCAGAACTCCAAAGGTCAAAGGTGGTGTCAAAAAAAGATGGCGTTCTAGTAAGAAGTGCTGACAAATGGTGAGTTTGATTGGCCCATGGTTAGAAGCCTCGCTGGGGGAGGCCAAAATTCACCCGACAGACGAACGCGCACCAGGTGTTCCAACCACCACAAGGTCAATATATGCTCATTACATCTGAGGCCCGAGCCCGGCTGGCCGGACAATGTGGCTAGTGGAAACGCAACATGTTATTTTTTTTTTAATGTTATGTTATGTTATGTTAATGTTATGTAATGTTATGTTATGTTATGTTATGTTATGTTATGTTATGTTATGTTATGTTATGTTATGTTATGTTATGTTATGTTATGTTATGTTATGTTATGTTATGTTATGTTATGTTATGTTATGTTATGTTATGTTATGTTATGTTATGTTGTGTTATGCTATGTTATGTTATGTTATGTTATGTTATGTTATGTTATGTTATGTTATGTTATGTTATGTTATGTTATGTTCTGTTATGTTATGTTATGTTATGTTATGTTATGTTATGTTATGTTATGTTATGTTATGTTATGTTATGTTATGTTATGTTATGTTATGTTATGTTATGTTATGTTATGTTATGTTATGTCATGTTATGCTATGCTATGCTATGCTATGTTACGTTATGCTATGTTACGTTATGTTATGTTACGTTACGTTACGTTCCGTTCCGTTCCGTTACGTTACGCTACGTTACGCTACGCTACGCTACGTTACGCTACGCTACGCTACGTTACGCTACATTACGCTACGGTACGTGATGTTATGTTATGTTATGTTAATGTTATGTTATGTTATGTTAATGTTATGTTATGTTATGTTATGTTATGTTATGTTATGTTATGTTATGTTATGTTATGTTATGTTATGTTATGTTATGTTATGTTATGTTATGTTATGTTATGTTATGTTATGTTATGTTATGTTATGTTATGTTATGTTATGTTATGTTATGTTATGTTATGTTATGTTATGTTATGTTATGTTATGTTATGTTATGTTATGTTATGTTATGTTATGTTATGTTATGTTATGTTATGTTATGTTATGTTATATTATGTTATGTTATGTTATGTTATGTTATGTTATGCTATGCTATGCTATGCTATGTTACGTTATGCTATGTTACGTTATGTTATGTTCCGTTACGTTATGTTACGTTCCGTTCCGTTACGTTACGTTACGTTACGCTACGTTACGCTACGCTACGTTACGCTACGCTACGCTACGTTACGCTACATTACGCTACGGTACGTGATGTTATGTTATGTTATGTTAATGTTATGTTATGTTATGTTATGTTATGTTATGTTATGTTATGTTATGTTATGTTATGTTATGTTATGTTATGTTATGTTATGTTATGGTATGTTATGTCATGTTATGTTATGTTATGTTATGTTATGTTATGTTATGTTATGTTATGTTATGTTATGTTATGTTATGTTATGTTATGTTATGTTATGTTATGTTATGTTATGTTATGTTATGTTATGTTATGTTATGTTATGTTATGTTATGTTATGTTATGTTATGTCATGTTATGCTATGCTATGCTATGCTATGCTATGCTATGCTATGCGATGCTATGCTATGCTATGCTATGCTATGCTATGCTATGCTATGCTATGCTATGCTATGCTATGCTATGCTATGCTATGCTACGTTACGTTGCGTTACGTTACGTTACGTTACGTTACGTTACGTTATGTTACGTTACGTTACGTTACGTTACGTTATGTTATGTTATGTTATGTTATGTTATGTTATGTTATGTTATGTTATGTTATGTTATGTTCTGTTCTGTTCTGTTCTGTTCTGTTCTGTTCTGTTATGTTATGTTATGTTATGTTATGTTATGTTATGTCATGTTATGCTATGTCATGTTATGCTATGTTATGTTATGTTATGTTATGACTATGCCACCAGAACAGTATGCCACCTTGACCAGGACCATCGGGTAATCATTTCAGGACGTTTTGTGTTTTGTGGTGTTTCCTGTTTCGGGACGTTTTGCGGTTTGGCCGGCTTGCATAGCAACAGGCCTGTTGGGTGATCATTTCATGTTAGTTCCTGCGGCATTTGCAGCACACTCCAGCCCCAGGCTTGTGCTTGGATTATTTCCCGCAAGGAGGAGGGGAGGTACCCCCCCCCCCCTGGACCCCCCCCCCTCAGACCAAAGTGACTGTCGTGGGAAAGAACGATATTTACTGCTGGGAAAATCTGGTCGGGCCATTTTTGGTACGCAAATTTTTGGGGTCCCAGACCCCCCCGTTCTCCCATTACCCACAGTTATGTTATGTTATGTTATGTTATGTTATGTTATGTTATGTTATGTTATGTTATGTTATGTTATGTTATGTTATGTTATGTTATGTTATGTTATGTTATGTTATGTTATGTTATGTTATGTTATGTTTACGCCACAGGGGTCGCTCCCGGCCAGGAACCAACCCCGAGGGGTGTTCAACCATTTTCGGGATTGTGCCCCCCCTCCCCCCGTAGACCCAAACCCACCACCTTTTTGTCAGGCACCTCCAAACGGTTCAGGATGTGTCCAGTGCTCCGCTATATGTTCAACCTATTTGTGTCACAAAAGAGGATGACCGTCTCCCACGGGATCTTCCGAAAGAGCAACAAACGACATTTGTATAGCGCCTCGTCTTGCACGATCTGGCGCTCAAAAGATGGATGGTTTGATGGAATTGGGCAGAAAGAAAGAGTGCACTATGTGGCCACCGGCGCTCGAAGAGCCCAAGAGTGGGCAACAAAGAAAGAAAGAATGCCGGCGCTCGGTCCCCAACACTCAATGCAGGGGATGAAATCTGAAGTGGGTAGCAAATGGGCCGAAAATTGTTTCACATGTTTCACAAATCTGAGCATTTTGAGCATAAACACATGTGGTGAAAACAAAATTGCACCCCCTATCATGAGATGAAAACAAAGTCCGGCACCCATGAAACCCATTGTTCCGCGCAACCGTTTTGGGGTGCGTAGAGCCCCCCCCCCCCCCCCCCCTTGGGGTCACACCCAGCCGGCAGCAACCCCTGTGTGTTACATTATGTTATATTATGTTATGTTATGTTATGTCATCAATGTATCATTAATCATGTATCATGTATCATGTATCATATCAGTATCATGTATCATATCATTTATTAATGTAATCCTGCAGAACACTTAAGTTTTTCGCAACTTAGTTTTTCGCAACTTCAAGCAGTTCCTGCACTGTGCGCCACACATCTAATACAAGACGGACGTCCAGTCTTTGACATGCAGCAGGCCTCGGTGTGCATGTTAAGCTCTGGGAGCTAGTGCACTATGGGTGCATGCAATGCACGTGCGTTGGAGCAGCATTTGCTTGCAGTGGCAGTTGCAGTCAAGTCACAGGTGATTGGCACTGATGGAGATCGACCCCAACTCAAATGGCATTAGAAAGCCCTGTTCATGCCAGTTTCAGAAAGGTTTTGTGTTTGGCTATCACCAGGACGATCCCCCCCCCCACCCAAAAATTGGAAGCCCCCCCCCCCCCCCCCCCTCGCAAAGGCGCCCCTATATAAGTGGGGTAAAAATCAGGGAGACGCGGGGGTTTCTGCTTGACACCATGCTGTTTGGCATAAAAATCACCCAATCGAAAAAGGAGGGGTGCCCCCTTCTTGTGGCGTCACCGCAAGTTCGAGTGTTGGCGGCTCTCGGCTCCCCTGAACACCCTGAGCACAACAGTTGTGACGTTTGTCCAATGGTTGGGCATGCCAACGCATCAACGGGCCACATTCCGCAACAATCGCATCGCCCTGACAATTTGCACTTGCGGCACCCTTCTGACATGGCTAATGAAGCAAGGGTGCAACCCCCCTCTCACCTTGGGGGGGGAGGGGGATGCATTGGAAAGGGGGAAGGTATTCCCCCAAGGGCGTCCAGCCTGTGCCCAGCCAGCGTCTCCCTGATGGCAAGCCAGCGTCAATGGCATTGGTAACCGACGGTAACCGCCCCTGACCGCTTTGGCAACCTCCTCCAACCGCCTATCGAATCGCTTCTGGGGCCGCCTCTGAGGTGCCTTTCCTTCTAATGCATCCCTGGGGAGGGGAAGTCCCAGCCCAACACGGAACCCCCCCCCCCCCCGGCCCAGTGCTCCAGCCACCCACCCCGCACAAAAACACACCTTCCAGAATGCCAGTGCTCTTGAAGTATTCAAGCCCCTCGGCTGTGGAGCACAGCTCCCCGTACAGATGCGTTGGCAGGGCGCAGGTCACTGTGGGCAATGAGAGGGTGCGGCAGCAGCAAAACGGGGTCAATGAGAGGCCACGCAGCGACTTCATGGCACAGTGGCCTGGCCTGAGCCTGCATCAAAGGCCACTCAGTAATAGCCGCCCCCCCCCCCCCCCCCCGCCGCACCACCAGAACTCAGTAGGAACGTGCTGCGTCCAGCATGTGGCTCAGTAGGACCCTGCTCCACCCAATTCTGTCAGTGGCACGTCTGCGCTAGCTGCCCGAGGACCCTGATGGGTTCTCTAAGAAGGCAAAAGGCGTGCTGTAGTCACCCTCGCGACCTGACAAGGCCTTGTCTCAAATTGAGAGGATGCGCTTTGGTTTGCCAGGGGGATCCGGACCCTTGATGCTGGGTGGCCTCGGCTACCACAGCTAGGGGCCAGTTGTTGCCCAGGGATGGCCTCAGACGGCGGTGCGACGGAGGACCCTGCGCGGTGGAATGCTGCGACCCACCAAGACAGAGGACACCCGTGACCATCCAAGTCTGCTACCATGGGTAGCCGGATGGTTTTGCCCCCCCTCCCCCCCCGATTGCCTCATTGCTCGCCACCAGACTTGTTTTAGAAAGGGCGGGGGGGTCTGAGATCCAAGGGTTTGTGTACAAAACATGGGGCAAGTGTAGGGTAGTGGGGGTAGTGTGGGTCAGGGCGGTCCTTGACGGAAAAAAAAAAGTGTTCCGTTGCACAGTTTTCCCAAAAAAGCCCACGGGACACTAAGTGTTGGCGGTTGGCGGTTGGCGACTGGCGGTTGGTGGAGGTTGGTGGCGGTTGGGGGTGGTTGGCGGCGGTTGGTGCTTGGGGATTGGTGGTTGATGGCAGTTGGCAGTGGTTGGCGGTTGACGGTTGGTCGCCGCTGGCGGTTGGCGGCGGTTGGCGGCGGTTGGCGGTTGGCGGCGGTTGGCGGTTGATGGTCCCTTGGGGCGGTCCTTAAGGGGAAAAAAAATCTAGTTCCTCAAGGACCCCCCTGGTGGGTTGGGGGAAGATGTTTATGTTGTAAGCATGCAATACTGCTCTTGCTACGGGCTGCTTGTTGCTTGGTGCTGCTTGCTTGTTGTTCGGAACGTGCCACTAATCGCTGGGTAGCTCTGCAGGGAGGAAAACGATGGCCTCCCTGCCGCCCTCAGCGCTACATGTGGGGTGCTCCAAACTAGAGCTCCACACATGCACACAGTGGAATGGTACTGAAAATGGGGCACCAAACGTGTCGACACACACGGCCATAGGCCAACAGCAAGCACCAGGCCACAGGCAAGCAGCACCACAGGTGCAAACACATGACAGATGAGACATCGGTATACAGAGAACATGCTGTGGACTGCAGCATGGGATTGCATCCCCAGGAATACCATGCCCCCGGAACACCTTTGCTTCATCAAGAGCGGTGAACCGATACTGGGTGAAATGGGAATACTTCCCACGCACTGGGCGCGACTTGGCGCGCTGCTGCAAGCGCAGCACTGCCTCCTCTGGTGTCATACTTTTATAAGAGGCTGTGCACTCATGGTAGAGGAGTTGCATTCATCGATGTCTGCTGCAGGGTCCACATATTCCCCATCCTCATCCTCATCTAGTGGCTTGTCCAAAAAGGGCAAAAGAAAAGGTCAAAGAGTATCCAAAGAGACCAAAAGGGGGCCCAGAAGGGTCAAAAGGGGCCGAAGAAGGTCAAAAAGGGTCAAAAAGGGTCCAAACCATATGGAAGCCATCCATTTGGCAGGGCCCACTGCAGAAGCTGAATTGGAATCACCTTCCAGAATTGTCACAATATCTCTGTGTGCCAGGCAATGCATGGCGCCCAAGGAAGGTACCGCCACGCGGGAAATGCCACTTCTGGGGTGGGGGGTGGGGGGCTCAGTGGCCTTGTCTGCAGGTCAGGGCGAGGGCAGGGCACGACATACTCAAATAGAACGGCAGCGACGGCAAGTCCATGGGCCCATTTCCGGCTGTTGACAGACAGAGGCACAGTCACAGGAAGGCCAGGCATCCTGGGCCCATCCCTCCATTCCACAACTGGGCGCAACTGGAAACGTTGTAGGGGGGGGGGGGTCCGCCCGCCACAACAACCCCCCCCCCCTTTGCAAGAGCAACACTGAAGTTCCAACATTTTACGGAAACAACACCGAGTGTTGCTCTGACACGGGCGTTGTTTGTGTGCGCCGTGAGAAACCACAAGCGGTGACTGTTGCGTCATCAATGTACTAGTCCCCGATCTGCACCTCCAAAGCACAAGAAGGGATGAAAGTGGGTGGCAAGCCGGCAACCAATGTCCCTAAAATGGCATCCCCCAGCCTCAAATCACCGGAAAAACATGATCGTCATGGACCACTAGAACATGCAACCGCCAAATTCCGCAGCTCCCAAAACCGCGGAAACAACACCTGCTGCTGCTCTAACACAGGTGTCGCTCTCGCAAGGGGGGCAGGGGGTTCACTCGCTGCATAGCTGCCTTGTTCATGGGGTGGCCCTTGCCCCAGGGCCTTTCTGCCACTGGCTTCTGCGACCTCTCCCTCCTTTCTCCTCTGCTCCGCTGCCCTGCTGTCCTCTGCCTCTGTCTCCGCCCGGCTGGCACCTCTCCCTCTTGCCCTTCTTGTCTCCATCAATGTCTGTCTTGTCCCGCCATGCATGTGTGTCGCGTCTGTCTCCATCACCGCTTCTTGCCACTTGTGGCATGGCTCGTGCTCGTTGCCCTCCTCTTGCCTGTGCCTCTGCAGCCCGCGCCTTGTTTGTATGTCGGGGCTCCAGTCTTATCCCGGGTGGTTACTGATGACGTGCTTGGGCAGGGTGAAGGGGACTCCTCTTTGCAAACACATCTTGACCAATCTAGACCTTCTAGTGGATCCCGGACGCTTGCTGTAAATTCGTGGATACTTCCCGGACGCTTCCCGCAAATTCCTGGATGGTTCTCATTTAGCAGGGATGCTTGCTCTTAAATGTTCTAGTGGATAGACACTTGACATCACCCTTTTGGCACTGAAGACAATTTTTTTGGCTCAAGCCATAGAAGGGAGGGGCTTTGGGCTTTGGGCTTGTCTTCCCGATCCGAAGAGGGCCTTCGGGGCCCACAGAGTGCCTCTCATTGGGGAAGTCAGGCAGCGGTGCGCCGCACTCACACCCGTGCCACGCAGCTCGGGAGCGGGGCATACACCTCCTAATGCGGTGGTGCATGTGCAGGTGTACCGTTGAGGTGCTCTCTCTGTGGTAGGTCGGACGAGGGAAGGAAGGCAGGGCACATGCACGAGCAAGAGAAGGCAGTGGGAGACGTGTCATTGGGAACGGTCCTGTGTTGGCAGAATGGAGGGGGGGGGGGATTGGCATGACGCCGGGTTGTGTTGCTGTCTGCAGCCTGGCAGCGCCTATCGGCCTCTCGCCGCTTACCCTTGCCCTTCCCTTAAACCCTTTCCCTCCGCAGGCGGCGCCCCCCTCGTGCCCCCGCATGACGCCGGGTTGTGTTGCTGTCTGCAGCCGCCCGGCGCCTATCGGCCTCTCGCCGCTTACCCTTGCCCTTCCCTTGAACCCTTTCCCTCCGCAGGCGGTGGTGCCCACCAGCCTCTCACCCCCTCGTGCCCTCCCTCCCCCTGCACGAGGACCTGTGGAGATCCGTCGTCCCAACGGACTTTTGTCTGCCGCGGGGTGCATCGCGAAGGGGTACACCGCCTTTTGGATCTCAGTCTCCATGTTGAACACGTACTGCTGCGTCCCTTCGGTGCGCCAGCTCTGAGAGTACCCGGGGGCATGGGAACCAGATGGCCCAACGCACACAAATCGCAGAGCGCACTCGCTGGACACATCGACTGAAAACGCGATTGCCGGCGGTCCACACGACAGATGGGGTCATCGGGGTCTGCCTGGCAGCGCTGGCGCTCTGTCCCTTTGCACAGGGTTGTGTGACTTGCAGACAACCTTGTCGGCCTTCAACCGCCGCCGCCAGCTTCGTGGCCGTACTCCTTCCAATGCCGGTTGTATCCCTCATCCCTCCAGGGACAGTGGCATTGCCTTCTTCTTTACCACTGCTGATTTTGATCAGAATTGGGCCCGCCGGCCCCTGCGAGGACACGCGCGCGCGCTTACCTCAGCGCTCTTGGCTATTTTATTTCTGTTGCGTTGATGCATTTAGCTCAGTTTTCACTGTATTTCACTATAAAAATGCTGCATAATATTAGATATTGGCATCGATTGCATTGATGGCTCAGGCAGAAAGTGAGAACAGAATTCCTGACTCTCTTCCTCACCTGACCTCTGTGTGATATTTCATTTGCGTTTGCACTTGATTGTCTCTGAGAATCGTACCTGATGAGTTCTCTTCCACGATTGCCTGTCTGGTGTCTTAATCCTCCTTGCCTTTGACTTGCTGGACCCAAACTGGGCTACTGTATGTGTTTATAGAGTTGTGCCGTCATCCAGTAATCCGCAGAACCCGGTCCCATCCATCCAAATACCTTCCAAAACATGTTGTGCTGCCTCAAATAGGTGGGGTGGCCCCTACATGCCCCTCATAAAAACGTTCGGGGAAAGGGGCCGGGGGTCGATTCGTCGTTCTCAAGTGGATGGGGGGGGGGGGAGTGCGTGATCACATGCCGAAAATGGGACAGGGGGCGGGGGGTAGATTACTAAAAAAAAAAGGAAAAAAAAAAGGAGCTCCTAGGCGGCCCATGTGTGGCCCACAACTCAAACCACCCTGTTGAATACCCAGCAAGCACAGCTCTCTGCAATCCGAATCAACCGGAGGACCTCTGCAACATCTGAAATGGTACCACGCCCACCCACCTGCTGCCATCACCCGGAGCAAACCCACCTACAGGCCACATATCAACCCATGAGAGCGCCTGCAACTTCTTGAACGTATAGTGTTTTTTACATCCAGAATGGGTGCCAAAGCTGAAAGAGCATGCCGGCTGGTCCTGCCGAGTGTAGGCACTTGTTCACCTTGTGAGGAGAAACCCTCCGCATGTGGATGCGGGGATTGGTTGTCCACCCACTGGGTTGGGGGTGAAGAAAGTGGTTCAAAATTGGCTCGAGGTAGGAGAGGGGGGGGGGGGGGTTGGCACAAGGCCTCGGTATTCGGTTGTGTGCCTTTGGCGGCGCCTATTGGCCCCTCGCCACTGCTCATTCTGACCCTCCGTGGGCCCAAACGTGTTTTGGTTGTGTCAACGGAGCCCCCGGATGACTAGTCCATGCTGGGGGGGGGAGGGCATTGCGAGGTAAGCCATAAAACGAAAACAAGTGCACGGCAAAGCCACCGGTCCGCAGCCCCCTCCAAACCCACACCTGCACTTGGGGGACCAGCCAGCCCCGGCTCTTCAAGTAGGCAAACCCCGCAGGCCGCCGCAGCATTCTCAGCAGCAGCACGTGCCCAGGGTAATCGGACAACTTCTCAATGTCGGGGCTCTTGGCGATGAGGGAATCCAAGCACTGAGGAGGCGGTGCAGGACAGAGGTGCTGCACACATCGATGCATTGCACGTATGAGGCAACCGGACGGCCGCAACCCCCCCCCCCCACCCTCCTTGCAAGAGCAACACCAGAGTGTCATGCATGGTCGAGTGGGCTTGTTATCAGCAGAGCACATTGCAGAGACAAAAGCTGAAACACACGCAGTGAGGACTGGCATGCGGAGCAATCCGGTCAATGGTTGCTCCTGCCTGGCAAAACCACGCCACCACCGCACAACACCAACTAAGCAAGCAAGCGCAGTCAGCACAGCACTATCAACTCACGCCTTGAGCAGCACTGTTGAGGTTTACTGCTGCACTCTCAAAACCGCACCCAAAACGTTTTCATTTTCCTTTCACTAGCACTTGGTGTTGAAAAGTAAGTGCCCATCCTCCCATCTGCTTGTTCTGTCGTCGGCGTTGGGTGCTTTCCAAATCATCCATCTGGCCCATAATCTGAACTTCTGCGAACCAAACCCAACACAAAACTAAATCTGAATGTTTGTCAACGATGTGGAATGCTGTGATAAGTGCACCGCTTTCTTTGACCAAGTACATTTGTGGCGCTTGAAGATTGTGTTGTGCCTCGCCACTGCGTGAACTATTCAGTCCATTGTAGTACCCCCCCCTCTTCCCACTTGTGAGAGCAACACTTAAAATTCTACAACACCTCCTCTTGCTCTGACACGAGCGTTGTTCGCGTGCCCCAAGAAGACACAAGCAGCGACCGTTGAATTGTGAATGTACCAGTCTTCAGGTGATTCCCCAATCCCCACCTCCAAACGACAGGAAGGGGGTGAAAGGGGGTGGCAGGGCAGTAATCAGGGTCCCTAACAGACCTTCCCCAGCCTCAAATCACCGGAAAAACATGATCTTAATGGACAGAAAAAGGAATCGCCCAATTCCGCAGCTCCCAAAATTGCGGAAACAACACCCGCTGTTGCTCCGACGAGGGCGTTGGTCTCGCAAAAGGGGGGGTACCCACAAATGCACGCAAGATGAAGGCGCCCGGATACCCCCCGACAGCCCTGCCACCTTAGGCCCCCTCCCCTCAGGACCCCAGCATCGCTCTGAAACATGCTGGTTCACCCCCATACCGAGGCAAGCCCCACCACCCGCCGCCCTGTCCAGGCACCACTGATCGGTACACCTGCCACCTTATGGTCGCATGAGGGCATGTGCCCAGCAGACCATTGCTGAGTCTGTGGAGGGGGGGTCGGGGGGGGGGGGTTTGGCATGTCGCTTTGGTGTATTGTTCTCGTCTACAGAATTAATCAATTAATTAATTGGACGCAGCTGTACTAAGTAATTAATTCATTAATTGGACGCAGCTGTATCAATTAATTAATTAATTAATCAATCGGACTCGGCTGTATTGTCTAATTAATTAATTAATTGGACGCGGTTGTATTACTTAATTAATAAATTAGTTAATTAATTAATTAATTGGACTCGGCTGTATTAACTAATTAATTAATTAATTAATTGGACGCGGTTGTATTAATCATATAATCATTCAATTAGACTGAGCTGTATTGATCTGATTTCGTTTTCCCCACAATGGTCCCTTCGGTCTGCGGGGGGCACCCTCCTCCCATGGTTGTCGGCTGGTCCAACATCGGCCTGGGTAGGAGAGCCTGTTCCCGCAGAGATGAGGGCACCTGCTCGTTGGTCATGCAGCATTCATTCAGGATCTGGTACGCGCACAGGGCCACGTCCCTCCACTGGTCGGACAGCTGCACGATGAGGCGCTCGATGCACCAGTCGCTGATCTCGTCCCACATGCCCATCTCCGCCTTGAAGCAGTTCCGAAGTTGGAGCGTGGCGAAGTACCGAATGGGCTGTGCGACGGGGAAAGAGGGGGCGGCGGGGTGGGAGGGGCACCTCCAACATGCCACAATCGCGTGATCTTATCTTTTAAAAAGGAATAGGGCCCGAAATGCTCGACTTTTCGCGGCCTAGAAGTCTTCCCCCGAAAACTCCCTCCGGTCGCGCAACTGGGCCAGCCGAGCATTCCGGGCCCTTAGTTCCTTTTTGGGGGTAGAAAAGGACGGAGTTCCAACTTTTTTCTAGGCCTAGAGCCTAAAGTCGACCCCACCGTCGAAAAGTCGAACTTTTCTGGCATAGAAATGGAACGGGACCTGCGGTCCCTGCGGTCCCGTTCCTTTTGTAGGCCAAAAAAATTCGAACTTTCTACCGGGGGTTTGACTTTTCTAGGCCGAGAAAAGTCGAACTTTGTCCTTTCTACAATAAAGAAGTGCAAGATTAAGATCAAGTTTTGACAATTTTTTTTTGGTTTTATGAATTGTAAAAAGGACTTGTTATCATTGTTATTCTTTATGAAATGTTACGTTTTGGGATTACTGCTATATTTCTAATATCTGATTTGAAAAGACTTTCCAACTACTATAGCTTTCGTTTTGACCATCAACAACCTGATTGTTTTTCTTGTATAAATAAGTCAAATTGTCGTAATCTGAAAAGATTTCAGTTTTTGTGGAAACATTTACCTGAATCAATTGTTAAGCCGGACGGCAGTTTCTTTTCGGTTTGAAAGAAGGCTTTTGTCGACACAATTGTGTGACTGGCAAACATCGTCGGTAACCACCAGCAACGATTGACGGCCTGCGGTCAACCGGCACCTCACTGCTCCGGTTGGCCGATGATCCCCAACCCGGGGGTCCTACACTGAAGGGGGAATCTTGTCCGCTTACGAACTCATTCCCTCAGGTGCGCGATTGTTGATTGTGCTTTGGCCAGCATCTATGGTGCGTGTGTTTGTGCGGGTCCTGGTGTGCGATGTCTATGCACCCCAAAGCAGCTTCGAGGCGATTTCAGACACAGACACGGGCCATCACACGCACGCACACGTACGCACAGTCGAAGCAAGGCGATCGGGCACCGACAAAAGGGAGATGCACACGCAGAAACAGGCACTGAGCAGGCGATCTCGTCACCCAGTCAGCACATGAAACATATCAGGGGGACAGCCATGGCGGGATGCCTGGAACAGCTCCGGGTGGCGGCCAGGCGTCTTTGCCCAGCCCTGGGGGGGGGGGGGGGGTTGCGATCAGGGAGGGTCCCATCCAATTGCTTTGTGGGGTATGGATACGCGGTGGGAGGAGGTCAATTACTTTTTCGTGTGTGTTTGGCAGACAGGCGGGAGGCTGCATTTGCAACATATATCGAACATCTTGGTACACGGCCAAGGTATGGATTACACATAGTGTTGCTATCAACCAAAGAAATTGCAAACAAAGGCACCTAGGGGGCGTTTTCGCACAGCGCACACACAGCGCCAATTATTACGGTGATTATCCAGGTAACAACCCTGAAAACCACGCACCTGCGGAATCATGCACAATCAATTCAAAACTCAAAAATTCAAACATTTGATGCTTGCCATGGGTCCCAGGGACCTAAATTCTGCCCCCTAGAGCCCCGTCCACTGCAGCAGCCATTCAGTGACGTCCTTTCAATCTTCTGAACTTACCGAACTCCCGGTGGTGGAGAACAGCCAACTTTACGCACAGCGCGCGCACAGCGCACAGTACGCCCCCCTATTGTTGGGCGCGTGAAAAAAAATTGCAACAAAATTGCAAAAAGAATGGGGGGAAATTGCGAGAAATTGCGAAAAATTGCGAACTGCAATCCCCCCCCCTTGCCCTAGGATACGGGTATGGCCTGTCGGGTAGCTGACACTGTGTCCCCGCTGCAGCCCCCCCCCCCCCCCCTGCGGTCTGCCATCCTTGTGGGCCTTCGCACACGGAGCAGAGCGGAGGGGGTCGGGGCCGTGCTGCAGAGCGGAGGGCTTTGAAGCCTGGAGGGGGCGGCGAGGGCAGGGGTGCACCTTCGACCCATGCTTCATGGCGTTCTCCAGGATGGGGGCCGTGTAGCGGTTGAGCCCGGAGTTGTCCACCCTCCCGAAATTGATGAACCTGAAGGGGCCAGGGCAAGCGGAGGGGACCCAGCACGCGAACCACCTCCTCCAGCACAGCCCGCTGCAAACACAATGGGCTGGGGTGGGCGGGCTTTCAACGGGGGCTCAATTGACGGGCCCCCCAAAATCCTACCGAGACTGACCCCCGGGCCCCGGAGGTGACCCAGACCCCAAAATCGGCAAAAAATGAAAATGGGATTTTTGGAATCAGCGCGTCGAGGGGGTTCAGAAAAAGTCATCATTTGCCATGGATTTGGTTAAAAATATTTTGACCATTTTTAATGCTGCAAAAAATGTTCGGCACCTTCAGCGCTTCAGAGTTCATAATAACTGATTAATGGTGCCTGTCAATTGAGCCCTTCCCCCCCCTCCCCAGATTTTGGGGGCTCTATTGACCCCCCCCCCCCTCACTTGAAAACCCGCCACCCCAGGGACCCCATTCGCCTGCAAGGGACCCTGAACAATATGGTACTGGTTCGCACCGTCGGTGGCAGAGGGTTGGCTCACGGCAGCGGGCGTTCAGCGATTGGGTCCCGGCAGGTGGCCAAGCGGCGGATGAACCATTGGCCAAAGGCAGTGGGCGGCAGGGCCCATCTTATCAACCCCGGAACGCACAAACCGCAGCCTTGGCCCATCCCCTTGGAGCCCCCCCCCACAAACCCACGGAAAGTATCAGCCGTTGTCAGGCCAGAATGGGCTGGCAGGAAAATTGAAATCTGATCAGCATCAAGGGGGGGGGGGGGGGCAAGGATGCATTAGAAGGGGGAGGGGGGCCCTGGGACCCAAAAGTTTGTGTACCAAAAATGGCCCGACCAGACTTCCCAATGGTAAATTCTATTGCCTTCGGCAAGGCACCTTGAAGAGAGAAGAACATTGAATTTTCAAACAAAACATTCAGGTGCCACTAAACAGCGTAAACAATAGCAATTTGGGGGGCCCATGGCGCAGGCTACATGGGCCTAGCAGCTACCACATGGGTCCCTACAGGTGCTCAAGTACCCGTATTGCCACCAAATGATCACCCAAACCCATCCCAGAAGCGATAGAGGGGCTTCGGAAAAAGTCAAATTTTGAAAACTTTTCAGGTGCCACCGAACAGCCTACACATCAGCAATCTTAGGGCTTTTGGGGGGCCCGTGGCTCGGGCTACATGGGCCCAGCAGCCACTACGTGCTTCCCGATGGGTGCTCAAGTGGCCGTATTGTCATCAAATGACCACCCATGGTCCTTGTGAGTGGTCACGATATCAGAAGGATGAGTTTCGGAAACTTTGATTCTTGAGCTGCACAGGGTGAACACTGCATGTTGTACACCAATCCCTTGGGAGATACCCCCCACACCCAATCCCCAAATCGGGTAAAAACCACATAAATGCTGTCCAAAACATGCTGACATCGCTTGGATGGTCATTGTGAGGGGGGGTACATGACACCCACGCCTGCGCGTGAGCTAACAACCCCTCTTCGAGGTGATTTCGTTGTTTCCCAGGATGGTCACTTTGGTCGGGGGCGGGGGGGATCACCCCCCTCCTCCTGCGGTGTACGGCCATTCTAATACTTTTGCGAATGACCCCCACCCACCCCCGCCCCACACACAATGGGTAAATATGCGGACCCCCCTTTTTCGTGGTTAGGAACCGGCATCAACCTCCAAGAAATGGCACCAACCCAGTGCCTCCTTGTGACTCATGTTCCCACTTGAGGGCAATGCGTCATGAACCAGTAGGGCATCCCACGCCTCTGACACCAGCTGCTAGACTTCCTCGAGGCGTTATGCCCCCAAGCTGTCTTGCATCTGATCCCACTAGTGGGGCTTATCTAGGTCGATCACATCTGGCCCGAATCCAACAGGCGCACTTCGAGGCAATGGCTTGGAAATGGCTGTTGTGTATGTGGAAGGTCAGTGTGGAACCAGGGGGGGGGGGGGGGTTCCTCCCTCACCACCTTCAAGCAACTCCCTGGGGCAGGATGGGCCAGGGGGGCTGGGTGCAACCCTGAGGATCTCTCCCGCTGCACGTGCACGGGAGACACAGCGACAATGGACAGGGGGGAGACTTGAGAATCTGGTGGCACAAATCATCGCGATTGCGGTTCGTCTCTGTCAACGCATACAATGACTTCAGCAGCTTGGTGTTCTGCAGCAGCTCCAACCCATTGAGGCTTTCACTGCACTTGCCCAGGAAGCGGATGTACTCTCGGGACATCGAATATGCCTGTGAGGAGCATGCGTTCCCATGCGGGCATCCGCACTCGGCGCCACCGAACTCACCAACTCACCAACCAGGATTTTGGAGTCTAGAAAAGCGGGAAAGAGGGGGAAATGGAGGAAAATGGGAGGAGATGGGGGAAAATGGAGGGAAATGAGGGGGAAATGGAGGAAAATCGGGGGAAATGGGGGGGGAGGGATGGGGAAATGGCGGGCATAGCACACGGGATGTGGGCTGTGGAGGGTTGTGGCGGGATGTTGTGAAGGAAAATGGGACAAAAATGGGAGGAAAATGAGACAAAAATGGGAGTCCCCCCTTTCTTATTTTTCCGGAGGTCGAAGATCCTCCCCACAGTTCCCTTTGTAAAAATTCATTGTGCGGTTCGATTAGACAACAACTACGCCAAATCAATCACAAATGATGTTGTCGAGCATTATGTGAGAGAAGCCCTGGAGTCGGTGTCTGAATCAAGTTTCCCTTTCTGCGCGCCGACTTCAGCACCCAATCACTCACAGATTCCCCAACAAGCTAATTGTTTTGAGAATTGTGTGTGTGTGTGTGTGTGTGTGTGTGTGTGTGTGTGTGTGTGTGTGTGTGTGTGTGTGTGTGTGTGTGTGTGTGTGTGTGTGTGTGTGTGTGTGTGTGTGTGTGTGTGTGTGAAATGGTGTAGGCAAAATGACATGCCCCCTTACCCCAGCCATTATGTAAGCAAGGGGGTAAGGGGGGCGGGTGGATCAGGCACCATTACAACGGGGGATGCTCGCGGTGCCATTCCAACTGCTCTTGGGACCCAGTGCGTGGGGCTGGTCCTGTTGTTATTTTGGAGGTGCGGATTTCGAGAGTATTGTACCGAATGTGCCAAGAGTGGCAACTCTGTCTCCTTGGGCTTCGGCTGTGCTGAAATCTGATTTGGTGCACCGTTGACGATGTTGGCATGCCATGCACCCTCGCCTCGGCCTCCACACACCTCTACAAGGCTCAACAGCTCACCCGCAAGAGCAATGCTCGACAGCCCTTCTCAACAACTCCATAGCCCCTCAACGACCCGCAACGCTCCATTCCCCTCCGCAGTCAGCGTCAGGGCTTGTACTTGAGGGGGAGGGAGGCTCAAGAAAGGGTTCAAGAGCGGTTGCACGGGCGGTTGGGAAGCAGATTCAGTAGCCGTGTTGACTGTTGGAGGGCAATGCGGGGGGGGATGAAGCAGGGGGGGGGGGGGGGGGACTGATAGTCATTCTCTAATGGCGAGCGGGGGTACAACACCCAAGCACACGCCTCAAGCCTCCGCGCTCAGCGCCACTGAACTCACTAATTCACCAAACCAGGATTTTGGGGTCCGGAAGAATGGGGGGAACGGGGGGAAATAAGGGTGAAATTGGGGTGACATTGGGGAAACAGTGGGCATAGCACATGGGATATGGGTTGTGGAGGGTTATGGGATGTGGTTGCGGAAAATGGGACCAAAATGGGACAAAATACCCATTTTTCACAGTCCCATTTTTCCCATTTTTCCGATGGTCGAAGATCTTCCCCACAGTTCCCTTTGTGACAAATCAGCTCAACGCACTCACCGACGGAAACATGGGCATTTTTGCAACTCACCGACACTCACCGCCACAGCGGCTAGTGTGGATGCTTGAGTGCGTGGTCAGCGTAATTCAAGCTGGAAATGCCCCAGGGCGTAGACTAAATGACTTGTCACCACGATGATCAACACCTCACCTTGGGGGGGGGGGGGGGGTGACCATCCCGTGGTATGGGGATCAGGGTATTGTGTGTTGTGTGTTACCCGGTGATCGTTTCCAGGTGTTTCCATACGGCCCGATGGCGGGTCAAGGGGGGCCAGGGGGCGAGGGGGGCGGTCGTTGGCCGTCGACAACTCCACCGCCCCTCCGGCATCCGCCCGTGCGGCGGAGATCTCCTGGGCTTTGAGGAGGGGGGGGAGGGGGGGCAATGAAGGCTGAGTGAGAGTGCCAGCTGGTACTTCCAGGTGTACACAATGCTTTGCGCAATCAGGAGGAAATAGTGTACATTGCTTGTTCTGACCCACCGGGGAAGAGCATTGTTGGTAGGTGAGAATGGGACGGTTGTCCTACTGCTCATACGTGCAGCTCTGCACCTTGGCGTCCCTCCCAGCAGGGAAGTATTAGCAGGGAGGGGGAGTGGGGCAAAAGTTTGTGTACCAAAAATGGCCCAACCAGATTTTCCCGGTTGTAAATTGTGTTTTTTCCCACGATGGTCACTTTGGTCCTTGGGGTCCTATGGTGTACAGCCATTCCAATACCTCCCTCCCTCCCAGGCCGGCGCCGGCGATGCTTCACATTCGATCATTCTCATGACAGTGAAATTTGGAGGGTGCTCACCACCACATCTGACATGGGAAATGTGACACAGCGGCCAGGGGCTTCCCATATGTCCCCATATGTCACCCATCAGTGGTGCGCAGCCTTTCCAAGCATTTTGGCATTACTTTTTTGTATTACTTGATATGAATTACTTTTTTTGGGAGGCTTCCTGTTCGTGCGGTGTGCCAATGGCATCTAGACGGCGCGCGGGGCAAGGATGTATTAGAAAGGGGGGGGGTCTGGGACCCAACAGTTTGTGTACCAAAAATGGCCCGAAAAGATTTTCCTGATGGTAGATTTCGTTTTTGCCCACGATGGGCGCTTTGGTCGGGGGGGAGGGGGGTTGGCACAAGGCCTTGGTGGTTGGCTCTGTGAGCGTGTGGAGGCGCCCATTGGCCTCTCGCCCTTGAACCTTCTGCTATGACAAGCCGGCATCCGTACTACTGCGGGGGGGAGGGGGGGGCTCCTCCTATGGTTGTCGGCCGTTCTAATACATCCTCGGGGGGGGGGGGGGTGAAACCCACCACTGGCCCCCCTACGCGGTTGCCCGCTTCCAGTCGCACAGCACCACAACACGGCGGCATACGATCTTCTCCTTATTGAACACCCGTTCCGGGTGGTTGTGCGGCAAACCCCCCGGTCCCCCGAGCTCGGCCTCCAAACAAATGTTGATCTCGCTCAGGAGCATGCTGTTCTCGAGGTACTTCGTCCCCTCCTGCAGAGCGCAATGCGGGGAACCAGCACTGCCCGAGGGAGAGGGGCGGGCGGCAGACAGACGTTGTTTATATGAAGAGAGGGGGGGGGTCTTTTGGCTCTGAGACCCACCACCCCCCCAAAAAAATCTTGACCCAAAACTTGGCTGAGGGAAAATCAAATTTGAATAAGCGGCCCCTTTGTGGGACCCCCCCAGGCCCCAGCCCCCCCCCCCCCCCCCTTTGGTATTAATTCCTTATGAACAAAGCCTGGCGGCAGACTGAGACGTTGTGGTGTGGAACAGGTACTCTCAGCAGCAGTCGCACCGGTGGGAGGGCTGGGGCGCAGTCCCACGGCCACAACAAGAATTGCCACCAACAAAATACGGCCCAAGTAATTTTATTTGGCACCGCATCATCCGACTGAGATATGTGATATGTGGCCATTTGTGTGGCGGGTGGGGGGTTGGCACAAGGCCTCGGTATCAGATTGTTCGCCTTTGGCGGCGCCCATTGGCCTCTCGCCACTACTCATTCTGACCCTCTGTGGGCCCGAACGTGTTTTGGTCGTGTCAACGGAGCCCCCGGATGACTTGTCCTGTTTGACTACTCCGGGGGTCGGTCTTCCCAGAGACGGGCTATTGCCCGTGCCGGGTGGGGGGGGGGGGTCGGCACAAGGCCTTGGGGGTTGGCTCTGTTAGCCCATGGAGGCGCCTCTTGGCCTCTCGCCCTTGAACCTTCTGCTATGACAAGCAGGCATCCGCACTACTGCGGGCATCCGCACTGCCGCGGGCATCCACCTGCCTGGGGGGGGAATCCAGAATGCAATGGGGGGGGAAGACCCATCAGCCCCCTTCATATTGTTGTCACCCAAATCGAAGTTTGTTTTGCTGTTGTCGGTGCTGTGGACTCAAGCACTACTGTGCCCCAAATACCTTTTTCTTCGCTTTCAGTGACCATAGTCCAACAGCTGCGAGGGTGAGTGCTCAGCAGGGGCCTGTTACATTTTGGCGGGAGGCCGGGGTCAGCACGTATCCTGAGGACAGGCCTACCCCTCACAAAGAGAGGGAACACTGCCTTCTCCCGACGACACTACAGAGCAAGCCGCCCAGTACCAGCCACACGTTCAATAATAAGGCAAAACCAGGAGGAAGAGAAGCCATTGACCTTGTGAACTTGTAACCCAGCCCAACCCTTTTCTGGGCGGGTGGAAGGAGAGTAGAATCTTGATGTTGTGGTACGCGTCAAACACAAGGGCAGGCGGGCTTTCACTTCCGGGGGGGGGGGGTCGATAGAGCCTTCCAAACCCCCCCCCCCAAAGGGCTCAATTGACAGGACCCCCAAAATCCTACCGAGACTGACCCCCGGGCCTCGGACAAGCACCAATGGTCCCCAAGACAATTTTGGCTCGCTGCGGCATGCTGCGGCATGCTGCGGCATGCTGCGGCACGCTGCAGCATGCTGCGGCATGCTGCGGCATGCTTCAAGCTGTTGGTCAAGGGTACCTCCTGTGATCCCTCGGTTGTTTGAGTATCCTCAGGACTTGACATGTCAAAACAACACCAAAAAAGCGAAGATCTGTGCAACAATAGAGAGGAACTGACAGGCAAAAAATTGTCCTCTCCGGGAATGGAACCCACAACCCTCCAAACTGGGGCCTGGTAAATAGACCACTGAGCTACCACTCAGTTCTGAGATGCTTGTGCAACAAAGGGTTCAGAGGTTTGACATGTTATGAAAAAAAAGTCTGCCATGTGAAAATTTTGGCTCGCTGCGGCATGCTGCGGCATGCTGCGGCATGCTTCAAAACCCCCACCAACAGCTCCCAGAATCTGGCGCTGCGGCATGCTGCGGCATGCTGCTGCCGTTGGTGCCCTCGGAGGTGACCTAGACCCAAAAATCGGCAAAAAATGAAAATGGGATTTTTGGAATCAGCGCGTCAAGGGGGTTCAGAAAATTCATCATTTGCCATATATTTTGGTGAAAAAACAATTTTGACCACTTGTTCGGCGCCTTTGGCGCCAGAGTTCATAACAACTGGTTAATGGTGCCTGTCAATTGAGCCCTTTTCCCGAACCCCCCCCCGCCCCGTTTTGGGGGGCTCTATCGACCCCCCCCCCCCCCGCCCCGGAAGTGAAAACTCGGCGCCCCCTAATTGGTCACCCAGCAGTGCTCTGGTGTTGAAAACCCCGGGAAATGTAAAGGATGTACCATTGGCATGCAACACAGTCTGCGTTGTTTTCAAGTCGCACCAACAACAAAATACTGGGGTCGCAACGGCCACAGCCCCACGGCGGCGAGGGCCGAGGTGCAGTCCCAGAGCCACGAGGGCACATGTCGCGCCATCTGCCACTGCACGGTCCGACACTGCACACCAACAACCCATCTTGTCATCTTTGATGGGTGCTTCAAAGAGACATGGCACACTTATTGTACCCCCCCCCCCTTTGTATAAGCCACACCAAAGTCCCAAATTAATGCGGTCCCTACGCCTACTGTAGCTTGGACACGGCGTAGCTTGCGCGCGACACATGCAACTACCAACAATGGGCACCCACGTTCAAAAAGAGAGGATTGCATGGTGAGCTGGTGCAAGAAAGGGGCATGCAATGCACAAACATCCCCAAAATCAGAGCTATGTGGGTCAAGTGGGCAAACACTCACAACAAATGTGTCCATGACCCTATGTGACTCGCAAATCCGTCACCAAACCCATGTCTTATGTGGCTGCACTACGTTTGGTACCGAATTAAAATTAGGTACCAAATTAATACAGTCCCTACGCCTACTGTAGCTTGGACAAGGGCGTAGCTTACACAAGTGGGGGGGGGGGGGTAATGACACAGGGAATCCTTGAGGTGCTCAAGCCCTGAGACACCGACATACATGACTCCAAGAAATACCCTCAGCCCGTTCCTCCCCCGTGTCCCCCCGTGTCCAGGGCATCAATCGCTTGAAAGGAGGGGGGGGTACCCCCCTTCCCCCTCCCCACTGCACTGACTCCACCCCAAAGGCATCCCCATACCCCAACACCAGCCCCAACCGCATTTCCAACCGCCAGTAACCGCCCACCCCCCAACCGCCTTCACATGAACTGGGACCGCTCTACAACCGCTCTGAATTGCCCCGATCGCCCCCCCTCCCCTTCAAGCGAGCCCTGCCCGTGTCCATGGCACCCTCTCTGGTGCTCCTTACCAGGGGCGCCGGTCCCCGGGCCACCTGTGGCAGTCCCAGGGCCAAGGGCTG